>UFQX01001312.1:0-59077 GCA_900497675.1 Arapaima gigas | reverse complement strand
GACCGTGGCCAAAAATTCTATTCTTTAGAAGTGGCAGTTAAAGAACTCCACAGAAGGCGGGACCTGCTGCTGGGCTATATTGCGGATCACCTCCAGGAGAAAAATAAAGACCCAGAGACGTGGGTTCAGTAGCAGGTGGCTGAGGCGTCAGAAGACTCCTTGGAAGAGTCTGATGATGACGAGGGCCGGCGTGAACAGGGACAAGGACGACGGCTCCGGCAACAACAAAGATGACAACGATGAAGACAGGAGCAGCAGCGCAGACGATTAAACCCTGTTTGGGTAATGTCTTTTATGAAGGTTTTGCTTTTTACACTTTAAAAATATTTTCACACATTTTGTGTCAGAAAGCCAGTGGTTTTTAACTTTGCATGTTACTATCTTAAAAGTTCATTTTTATACTCTTACATTTTACTTATTCTTAAATAGGGTTTTATNATGTTACTATCTTAAAAGTTCATTTTTATACTCTTACATTTTACTTATTCTTAAATAGGGTTTTATTGTAGTGCGCATCATTTTCTTGCCTGTGTGTCCTTTATTAAGGTTTTAAAGTGTTCACTGTATGTTCTGATACTTAATAAATGATGACAGAAACACAGACTACTTTTGTGCTTTATTTCTGCATTATTATTTCCATTCTCACACGGGTCTGGATATTTTCTGTGCTTGGGTCCAATTCGACACATTTTGACAGCAGTGCTGGGTTTTGTGTCAACACCACATGGATGCGTTGGACTGTTATTGTTTCTGCCTTTATGTCCTCTTTGAAGTCCTCCAAGAAGAGCGTCTGGAAGTTGTCCGGGTATTGTAGCCTTCTCCTGTGTACAGCATGGGGCAAACCGTTTCAGAAACCGTCCTGGGACTTTAACCTTTCTTTTTCACAAACAGTATGCATGGCTTATGCTTACCGGAGACAGACTCTGTTTCGGAAGAAGTGCTACAGATGGGCTGCTCTTCCTGACCAAAGTGGAGCCGCACGTGACCACAGTAACTGTTTGCGTGGGCCCGTCCTGAAAAGAAAACATTTGTGTGCATTGTTCCTCACATGGGCAACAATGGTAAGGCTGTAGTGCTTAGTAGTCAGAGAAAAGGTTCCAAACCACCATGGCCTTCTTCTTCTTCTCCAGCTTCTGCTTTAATTTCTGTATTGCTTCCTCCAGCAACATCTGTTTTTTTCTTCTCCTCCAGCAGCCTCACTCGCATCCTGAGTTGCTTAGCAAGCAGCTTCTCTTTTATCATCTTTTCTTTCTCCTGCAGCTTGCTGATCCTGTCCTGCCTTTCCTCCTCCTTTGTCTTCATAATCTTTAACACTGACATGACTGTCTCTTTTCTTCTCCTCGTAATTTTACAAATGGGTTTTCTCAGACTGCAATGCATTTTTGTTGATTTTCTTAAACACCTTAACACAACATGTGTTTTTTTAAGTAATTCAACACATTTTGCTTCCACTAATAACATTTTCTCCTCCTTTTATCAATCTTTCAGGTTCTTCCCTAGTGGGATTCCTCTCACACATCCAAACATTATGCTTGCAAAACAACAAAGGAATGGCTTGTCCCTTTCCTGCCTGCTCACGAACACACTTTGATATTTTTCTGCTAGTGACACGAGCTCACTCACCCTTTGCAAAAAAAGCTCTTTATCATTGCTCCTTTTCAAACCCTTGCACACAATTACAAAATATAGTTTCTTTACAATTGCAAAACACCAAAGAAACCACATTGCATGAGCCCCTTTTCTTATATGTTTCTGTCTGCTCCCAAAAACATTTAGGTCGTTCACCATGCCAATGCCTGAGCAGACTAAAACTATCATGTGCCGGAGGGACCACTAGCCGCACCCCTCCCCAAACTACCAGCAGCCCTAGATGCTACCCAGTCCTACCAGTAAACCTGGTGCTTCATATGCTGGACATTTTTTGGAACTGTGCCCCTTATTGGAGCAATGCTTTATTTGAGCAAATTGGCCTGAAAATACGTCTTTTCACCCCAAACAATTGTCCGTGGCATTTTTTTAAACTTATCAAACTTGGCTGCTCTCCCGGCCCTCATTCAAGTCAATAGGAAAAAGTACTCCTGATGACACCTGGTGAGTGGTTGCCAAAACTTTAGCCTAAGTCAAAACATGAATTTTTGAACTTTTACTTCACCTCAAACAGACCATGCCACTCCATAGAGGGCCTCTCAGAGGCCTCAGAACTGAAACATTCATCCGTCAATTTTGTACTAATATTTTTCAAATTAGCTTAACATTAGCCTGGCATGCTGTTTCACCCCATTGGAAATGAATGGGGTACTGGCACCCTAACTAGCATATGCTAAAAAGCAAACTGAACAGCATAGCGGACCTACAATAATACTTTTTTTGGTAAAAACCAATTGCACCTAAACCTAAAATATCTCTTTAGAAGGCAAATATTAGGAAATGATTAATATAAATTCAAGTACACCAAACCCCCTAACTATAAAGCAGCAGGTTTGGACATTCACAGTAATAATCAACTTTCTATTACAGCTTCAGAAGACTTAATATTAACAAAACTTCTTAACGGGGGAACCACACAGCACGCAAGCGACGCGCGTCACAAGGCAGCAGGTTTGGATCTTCGCAGTCATATTCAACAAACCTTTTCAAATGGAGAGGCTCACAGCACGAATAACTCTCACCTTACACAGTGAATACGTGATACTTATGGAGATAATACACAGTATATGGATCTCTCTCAGCATGAGGCTGCAAGTTTTGGACCTTCACAATCATATTCAACTTTTATCACAGCTTCAAGATACTGCATATTAATAAACCTTCTCAAACTGAGAAAAATACATGTTACTTATGGACATAAAACACGGTACACCGATCTCTCTGAGTATAAGGCAGCAGGTTTGGACATTCAGTCACATTTTATTTTCTTTAACAGCTTCAGGAGACTTAATATTAACAAACCTTCTAAATATGGGACCCACACAACATGTAAGAGTTGCACCTTGCACTGGAAATATCCAGTAATTTTGAATATAACTCTTAGTACAACAATCTCTCTTTGAGTATAAGAATGCAAGTTTGGACCTTCACAGTCATATTAAAATTTTATCACAGCTTCAGGAGATTTAATATCAACAAACCTTCTCAACAAGGAAATCACACAACATGTAAAACATATGCCTCGCACTGCAAATATGTGGTAATTTTGAATATAACTCTTAGTACACCGATCACTGTGAGTATAAGGCGGCAGGTTTGGACCTTCACAATCATATTCAACTTCTATCACAGCTTCAAGAGATTTTAAAATGAACAACCCTTCACAACGGTGCAATCACAACATGTAAGAAACGTGCCTTGCTCAAATACGTGGTACTTATGGACATAAAACACAGCATACAAATTTATCTCAGCATAAGACTGCAACAAAGGTATACCGATCTCTCTGAGTTTAAAGCAGCAGCAGCAGCAGTTTGGATTTTCACAGTCACATTCAGCTTTTTTAACAACTTCAGGAGACTGAATATTAAAAAACAGGGGAACCACAAGGCATCTAAGAGACGCGCCTTGCACCATAAGTACATGGTACTTATTGACAGAATCGACAGTATACCAATTTCTCTGAGTTTAAGGCAGCAGGTTGAGACCTTCACAGTTACATCCAGCTTTGTTAACAGCTTTAGGAGAATAAATATTAACAAACCTTGTCAACAGGGGAACCACAAAGCAAAAAAAAAACCGTGTCACACTGCAAATATGTGTTACTTATGGACGTACAACACGGTATGCTGATCACTCTGAGTATAAGACAGCAGGTTTGGATGTTCACAATCAAATCCAACTTCTATCGGAGCTTCAGAAGACTGAATATTAATAAATTTTCTCAAAATGAAAAATGGGAGCCAGTCACACACAAATAGAACACACTTTGATCAGAGGAATTCCCGTTTGTGTTTGCCAATCAAGTCCCACTGTATATATATATATAACTAACCTGAACTCTACCCTTTAACCCCTAACCCTCTTTGGGGATGTCCATGACTACAATAGGAAATTAAAACCGTTAGATCACTTCAATTATGAACAGGGCAGGGATAGACTCCCATTTGTAAAACTATCCAAATGGGAACCAAAACTGGAGAACACCGATCGGGCCAATTAAAAAATCAATAGCTGAAAACAACAGCATAATTAGACAAAAAGTACAGAGCACGCGCATAGACAGGTACACAACCTCAGCCCACCCTTAAGGAGGGCCATAAGCATACTGAAGAAAAATAGGGTTTGGGAGCAAAATTTTTGACATGCCCTCACTATTCATATTGTTCACGATATTTTCCTTTATTCAGATATTCTTACGGTTTATGATTAGTGCTGTTTGAGTTCAAATGAGTTTGGAGTGAGGTCATAAATGGTTAAGGATAATACTGTTTGCGTCGGTGTAACAAGGAATGCAAACGATGTTGTAACGATGCAGACAATGTTTAATTATTTAACAGAAAGGGTTTCCTTTTGACTACTGAAATGACAGATATTTTTAATAAGGTTAATTGACTATTGTTATATTGATATTGTCATAAGACCTAATTATATGGATGTTTATCGTTGTTGTGAACTTAAGGTTTGCATCTTATTACCATGAGTTCCGTTATTATGACTGTAATCGATGGGTATAGAAATGGAGCTGTAATGTTGCTCGAGGAGACCCTCTTTGAGAGACCCTACGATGTAACTTTGGGGATACAACGGGTCTCCCCTGCGCATCAAGTAAAAGACTTCTGCAGCCATAAGATGTTCCCGTGTCTCTTCCTTGAAGGTTTCTGCTTCACAAAGCAGGTTATTATTGTCAGATATCCCTAGACAGAAAAATTACTCTGACATCCTAGTTGGGGTTTTGTCACCTGTCACTTCTTCGTATGAGGGCGGGTCCTCACCCGCTGGCAGGGGCATTGGCATCATGCGCTTGTTTTCTCTGCTCCGCTTCTCCTTGGGGTTGGCCTGGGTCTGGTTCAAGGGCGTTGTGTCATCGTCGCCTGTGACTGTGACATCCGCCATCACCTCCTCATTCTCTGGTGGATTGGGGCTGCTCAGACGAGACGGGGCATCGTCTGGGGCACGCCATCACTACAGTTTGTAGGCGAAACACGCGGCGTTTTAAATTCAATTAACCCAAATATTATGCTTGTAAAACACCAAAGAAACCCCCTCTGCGTGCCCCTTGCAAGAAAGCTTCTTACTGTTGCTCCTTTTTGAGCCCACACACGCAGTTACACAGAACAGCACCCTTACAGTTGCAAACCACCACACAAACCACTTCTGCCCGTGTACCTTTCCTACCTGTTTCTACACGGTCCCAAACACACTGAGCTCCTTCACCGAGTCGACGCCTCAGCAGACTGGCACTATGGCATGTTGGAGGGGCCACCAAACCCACCAACCTCGCCCTGCTTCCTGTGCACGGCACCTGCCCTTTCCTGTCCCGCCAGCGCAAATATTTTTCTGCGTTTGGCCTCGCAGAAGAACACCTTACTGTTGCTCCTTTACAACTGTGCCCCGATGTGCGCACTACCCACCCAGTCCAGTTTGCCGAGTGCCCAAAAGCCCCCTGCTCATGTACCTTACCTACCTTTCTGGAGCTTCTCGCTCCAAGCTTAGACCACTAGCCTAGCCATGGCGCACTACAACTACAGTGCAGAGGAAGGGCCAAGAAACCTGCCAATCCCGCCCGCCCAAATTACAGCCCTGAGGGCTGCTGGGCCCCACCAGGGAACCCGCCGATGTCTCCATCTGGTGGATTTTTTGCAACTTCACCCTTTATCGGAGTGGTGCTTTATTTCTTAAAATCGTCCCAAAAGCGTCCCCTTTTGCTCCAGGAGACTGTGTCCGCCATAACTTTGGTTCTCCCCAAGCGCAGTGTCACCCTTTCCCACCATCTGCACTGTCCCCGCATTTATTTAAAAAATCCTCAAACTCGCCCGCTGCCCCCAGCCTCCATTCAAGTCAATGGGAGGGCCATTCCTGATGACACCCGGTGGACAGTTGCCGCAACTTTTCGGGCCTAGCGGGCCCAAAAGCCTAACTCAAAACACGAATTTTGGACATTTTGATTTGGCCCAAACGGACTCTGCAGGCCCGTGCAGGGGCTCTCGCAGGCCCCTGAACCGAAAGAATTTTTCCGGAAGACCCATCCGTTGATTTTCAATGAATATTTTTAGCATTAGCTTAGCATTAGCTTAGCATTGCTAACTCGTAGTTTTTCCCTATAGGCAATCCATTAGGCTTTGCTAGCATCGCTAGTATGTGCTCAACAAAAAAACTGGACAGCATGACAAACCTGCAATATCAATTTTTTGGTAAGAAGAAATTCCACAATTGCACCTCGGTGCTGAGTGGCCATAAACTTGCGGCCTAGTCTCAGTTGCTGACCCTAACCCCTAACAGTATCGCAATTTTTTTGAGTAGAAGCTGGTAGGTTTCTCCTTCCACAATCATACTCAGCTTTTTTCACAGCTTCAAGAGACTTAATGTTAGCAAACCTTGTCAAAACACGAACCACGCTGTATGTAAAGAACTCATCCAATATCTCCAGTACATAGTAAACATAGACACAAAACACAATAAAGGTATATTTTTGATGTCAAGGTGGCAGCTTTGGACCTCCACAACCATATTCAAATTCTTTCACAGCTTTAGGAAATTTAATATTACCAAAGCTTCTCAAAGTGTGTGAAGCCGTTGGCAGGAAGCAGACGTGTGCAGGCGCGAGTTGGCAAATGGTGTTTATTGTCAAGGGAAGTTCCAAAGTCATGGCCACAACACAGGCAAGGGTCAGATCCAGAAGTCAACAAGGTACCAGAAGTGGTCAAGCTAAATTGGTGGTCAAACACAGGACATGCTAACAGGCACACTGCTCAGTATACTCAATAGTAACATGGGCAATGCTTCACATCAGCATATTGGGCTACACAGGTTTTATATCCTGCTCGGGGAAACAAGGAGCAGGTGCCGGCAATTGTGGAGTCAGGCAGGGTAGCAGGCGGAGCAGGGGGCGTGACAAGTGGGATATTCACAGTATGCAAGACACTCGTCTCGTACCGCAAAAATGTGGTAATGATGAACATAAAACACAGTTTTGCAATTTTTTTGAGTAGAATCTGGTAGGTTTGGACTTCTACAACCATAGTCAGCATTTTTCACAGCTTCAGGAGATTTAATGTTAGCAAACCTTGTCAAAATGCGAACCATGCTGTATGTAAAGGACTCGGCTCACATCGAAAATACACAGTAAACATAGACAAAAAACACAGTACAGCTATATTTTGATTCCAAGGTAGAAACTTTGGACCTCCACAGCTATATTCAACTTCTTCCATAGCTTTAGGAAATTTAATATTACCAAAGCTTCTCCAAGTGGGATATTCACACTACGCAAGACACTCGTCTCATACCGCAAAAATGCCGTAATAATGGACATAAAACACAGTATTGCAATTTTTTTGAGTAGAATCTGGTAGGTTTGGACTTCCAGAATCATAGTCAGCTTTTTTCACAGCTTTAAGAGACTTAATGTTAAAAAACCTTGTCAAAATACGAACCACACGTTATGTAAAGGACTCGCCTCCCATCGAAAATACACTGTAAATGCAGACAAAAAACACAGTAAAGGTATGTTTTTGATTCCAAGGTTGCAGTTTTGGACTTCCACAACCATATTCAACTTCTTTCACAGCTTTAGGAAGTTTAATATTACCAAAGTTTTTTAGAGTGGAAAACTCAAAGGATGTGAGATACTTACCTTACACTTCAAAAACGTGCAAATTACACACAGAAAACTTAGGAAAACAATGTTTTTGATTCCAAGATGGCTGCTTTGGACCTCTGCAACCGTATTCAACTTCTTTCACAGCTTTAAGAGATTTAATATTAGCAAACAGTCTCAGAACAAGAACCACACTACATGTAAGACACTTTCCTCACACCCTAAACACATGGTAAATGTACACAGAAAAGAAGTAAAGCAATCTGTTTGAGTAGAAAGTGGCTTGTTTGGACATCCACAGCCTCATTCAACTTCTTTCACAGTTTCAAGAGATCTAATATCAGCAACCCTTCTCGAAGCGGGAACCACACAGCATATAAAAGACGCGCCTCACGCTTTAAATAAACGGGAATTATAAGATGAGAACACAGTAAAGCGATCTTTTTGAGTATAAGGCGGCAAGTTTAAACCTCTTCACTCATATTCACTTTATTTCAAAGCTTCAGAGACTTAATATTATCAAAGCTTTTCAAAGTTGGAAGCTCACAGGATGCAAGATCCTTACTTCAAACCACAAATATATGATCATTATATTCAGAAAACAAAGTAAAAGGATCTTTTATAGTATAAGGTGGCAGGTTTGGACCTCCACAGTAACATTCAACTTTTTTCATAACTTCATAAGACTTACTATTAACAAAACGTTTAAAAACAGAAACCAAACCCCATGTAGAAAACTTCCCTAACACTCAATTACATTATAATTATGGATAAAAACACAATAAAGCAATCTTTTTGAGTAGAAGGTTGCTGGTTTGGACCTCCACAGTCACATTCAACTTTCTTCACAGATTCATGAGACTTAATATTAGCACACCTTCTCAAAGCAGGAGCCACACAGAATGTAGAAAATTCGCCTCACATCGCAAATACGTGGTAATTATGGACAGAAAACAGTAAAGCAATGTTTTTGAGTAGAAAGTGGCTGGTTTGGACGTCCACAGTCACATTCAATTTTTTTCACAGCTTCAGAACACTTAATACTAGCAACTCTGTTTAAAAAAGGAACCACACAGCAATTACGAATATACAGGATAAGTTGACAGATATCCTGAGCTTACCCACTTGGGATGAAGCATAGAGCCCTACCCTACCCACCTAACAACCTACCCACCTACTCCCCTCCAACCCTAACACACTATATACCCTAACATGCTACCTTGTAAGCTCTTCACCGGGGTCATCAGGTAGGCACCATCCTTCATCAGTGTTTTGCTGACTTAGGCCCACAATACCTCCGGATGGCTCAGCAGTGAGGCCTTGCGTCCCAGACCCACCCCCCTCCAAGCCTACTAGGTCAAAGGTCCATGTAGCCCCCATTAACTATACTGCCGCCCTATCCCACCTACCCCACCTTCCCCCACTCTAGTTGAGCTCTCCTCAACCACAGCCACTGACTAGCCCTCTCAGCTACTAGCGACAATTCTTTCACCACTTCCCTTAGCTTACATCTTCTAACTCCAAACCCACTCAGCAGAGAAGTAATAGTTCTTGCCACGAAGCCTCTGGCACCTACCTCTACCGGCTTAACATATGCCCGCCACCGACGCTCATGAGTCTCAGCCTTAGTACCATTTACATTATCAAACAGTTTTATTCAAGGTAAGGTGCAAGTTAGATTTTTCTCATGTAGTGTTTTAAACTAATACAATACAGCTAATTATGGAATACAGTAATTAGAAATTACATGTAGAAATGATAATTAATCAATCAATCAATCATTTGACTTGGAGGGTTTGACTTTCCCATGCTTGGAACCTGCATGACAAACAACTGCAAAGCCAAACTAAGTTAAAAATGACGATCAGCAAGCCAGCCAAGAGTTAACCCTGTTTACCTTTTGCAGTTTTACAGGTTCTGGTTATTGGTAACACTTTAGAAGGTGAGAGTTTCCCTCTAACCAGTGCCTTCTCTTTTCTATGACTAATTTAATGTCAGCAATGCTATTCCATATATACAGTCTGTCCTCAGTTTAGCAGATCTTCATTTTACAAATTTGAATCTCTTAACCATCATAAAAATATTCCAGAATAAAAGGAAAAAGCATGAATACTGAAAAAACTACTTTAAGCACAATATCACAAAATTACAAATAACAAATTGTGGCTTTTTGTGGAGAAAACAACTTCATTAATGCATAAAATAATGTTTTCCAAATATGTCTCAAAAAAATAACCATTCAATTTTCTAGGCTGTTAGTTTAATAAAGCACTGGCTAGTCCCCTTGTATCTGCTGGAGACTTGCTTGAGGGTTTAGGCCAGAGCCCCAGACAGGAGGAGCTGCAGGATTTTACCATGGCCTGTACCAAAGTCTGCATAGAGTGTGCTGTAAAATAAGGGCAGATCCTGCAGATATTATGCAGGATACATTTGCAGGCCCAGATTATTGTTTCAGCAGATTGTCAATTGTTTCTCATCAATAAAGCTGCTTCGATGCTACGCAAAGACATTCAACCAAAGCGATTAGGGTTAGGGTAGAAAATGAATGTTTAGAACACAAGTTCTTAACAATATACAATACAGCTTATAACAACGCATACATTTTTTGTTACAGTGTGTGGTACTGTGTGATAATAATTTGCAGGTGTTTTACTTCTATTTTTATTTGATTTTTTAAAGTAAGTTTTGAATAAAAATTTGTTTTAGGAAAGTATCCATACAGATACCAATATTTAGTTGTTATAGTGAAAATTTGGATGCAGAGAGTTTTGATACTGAGAAATTACTCTGCTTTTCATTCAGAATGGCTGGTGCTAAAATGAAAAAAGAAAGTAAAAGAAAACAGATTTAGAAATGAACCTGAATATAATAATGCAGCATGAACATAATGTACATTTTCTACGGAAACTTGTTATAGTTTCCATTGAATTAACATCGATATTAGTTCTACAGTCAAAATAGAACACAAAAGTATCCTCATGTATTTGAGTGAGGAATAATATGCATTTGAGTTTTTTTGCATTTTCTTTGTCAGGATGGCAAAGAAATTTAAATAGAGGTTCAACTTAACTTTGTTTCCTTGATATAATTTAGCTGAAGAGCAGTTTTTACCAACATAAAGTCACACAGATGGAAAGAGGGACATATATTTAAAGGTTATGCTTGGTAAACTTATTAGGTATGATTATTTTACTTTTTATTTTAATTTATTTGCAGTTCAGCATTCTGAGTCACTGTATGAGAAAAAGCACTGTATAAAAATAAGTTGAATTGAATTTTACTGAACTGAATTGAATCTCTAAGTGATGGGTATAAGCAAATGTGATCTTTGGAATTTTACTACTCTTGGTTTAAACTTCCTAACATTAGATTTGAATAATAATTTAACTTAAATATATCAGTTGCATGTTTCTTCATTTTCTACTTTTAATAGTGCAATACAAGCCCTCTGAGACCTCACATGAAGTTCAGACCATTAAAATTCTGCAAAAAATATAAAGAATGGCCTGTAAAAATATTAATGCTACTGTAGAATACATGGCAGTAAAATTTTATTTCAGTTTAGGCAGTTTGGCTTAACTACAGAGTAGCCACAAAGTCCCTATGTCTGAATTCATGCTCTTTGTTCACCCTTACCTCCGTAAGTATGTGAAGGACAGTGGACATAGAGTTTTCAATTTAATTGTTATTTTGAAATGAGCTTTTGCATTTTTTTCTTTGCAAAGTTTTTAGTACAGACAAAGGTCTGCATTATATTGCAATTAATGCTGAGAATGCTGAGTTCAGTGAAAGATCAATTTTTAACTTCATTTAGCATTCTGAAGGAACATCTCCTGCTGCACACATGGTTAAGCATAGAAATATGTACACTATAATTGTTACATCTGAAGAATTTGGAATAATCCAGACTCTAAGATTTGTTCCAAAGTTTTCTTTGTACTAGTGCCATATTTTATTTTAAGTTAAAAAAATGCACCAGAAATTCCTTCAAGGGAAACTTCTAATAATAATATACCACCATAGAATTCTGTTATCAAGTTCCTCAGGTACATTTTCATAATAACTTTTGAAAGTTCTTGTTGCACAGTTTGTCTTTTTCAATTGGGTTTTTGAAATCCCACAGAAAACTGAAAACGGGATATATGTCTCTGAAAGTCATCCATTGAAATCACTTTGGGTTAGTTTCATTGAGCATAGCATTTGTACCTTTGCAAATATTCTCATCTCCTTTTCAGTTGGAAACGTGTGTTTTGTAAAAAAACCTTACTAGAAATACCAATGCAACAATAAGTTTGCATTCTATCAGGAATGCGTTCTGATAGTCACAAAAGTGAGAAACATTTTTAGTGAGACTTTCAAAGCTGCTTTTTTCAAGGTCTCCTGTAGTGCTGCAAGATTCCATTGTGAGATTGTCTAATGAATTACTGGCGGTAATTTCAACCAGAAAGATGCTACCACTAAACACTCAAATGTTTATTGATAGTTTTGAGTACCATAGATTTTGGTTTTTGTATCTGTAGAATGAGATGCTGAACTTGCTAGAGCAAGCTTAGATGGGAAGAAAAGAAAGGTAGCATCATTCACCATAGTTAAAGCCCTTGAAGAAGTGGCTGGCCACTAATTATGGTGAGTAAAACAGTGCAAAAAAATTAATAAACCTGATAAAATTTGCATAAAAACAAGGGATTTTTTTAATATAAAAAGCAAATCAGAACATAATAAGAATTTGGTCCATCTATGCAGCTCTCTCTTTTAACTGCAGTAAATCAGTGTAAGTACATTGTTGTAACGTCCTAAAGTGAAAAAGGGCCTTGAATTATTGACCTGTAGGTTACACATTCATGTCTGTTAGTGACTTCTCTGCCTGCTGGCATGCAGTGCAACACTCCACATGAGATGTAAAATCATTTGGAATCAAAACCAAATTTCTATTGAACCCCAGAAGCTTTTGTCCTGTAGCCATATTACTGGTTTTGTTTCTTTTCACACTTTACATTTGTGCTTTTCACTTTCCCCTTATAAACACCTAGAGAGTACAGAGAAAGTGAGAGGGGAGGGGTTGGAGGGGAGTAGGTGGGTAGGGTAGGGCTCTATGCTTCATCCCAAGTGGGTAAGTGTAGTATATCTGTCAACTTATCCTGTATATTCGTAATTATTTTCCCCCCAAAATTTTTTTAAGTCTTTACTGAACCTAAGACACATTTGATGTCCATCTTTTGAGACTGTGTGTATATTTAGACATGGTGTGTGTATGCTGACTTGTGTTGCTGTGTGTCGCAGGGCTCTCCATACTTCAGACAAACCTCTGTTCTGACTTTTATGTGAATACCTACATGAGCTGAACTGAAACACAGTGTTTGTAGAGAAATGTACAATGATATGGTTATCATTTACAAACCAGATGATATAAATACACTGGTTAAAACTGTGAACCTTCTTGGCTTTACTGGACCAGCCTGGATAGGGCTGAAGAAAGGAAAATCATGGAGGTGGCAGTGGTCCCTGGCAGAAAGAAATTTTGACATTAATGAGGGGACTGGGCTCTGGAAATGGGACACTGGGGAACCAAACAATTCAGGTGGGATTGAATACTGTATACAGATGATTTCAAGTGGGAAATGGAATGATGTGGCTTGTTACAAAAACTTTTCATTTATTTGCTTTGATGGTAAGCATTACTGACTTTTAAAGGCATAGTAAAAATAATATTTAAACTTTATATTAATTTTGATGTAAATTTAACACTGCAATACATATCTAAATGTCATAAATTTTCTTGTATATGACTTTTTGGGCAATGAAAGGTGTATGTAAGTGGATATGTAGAGGTTTCATTGACATCCTTCACTTGTTAATCCAGCTGTATCTCTACAGACAGCAGTCAGTCTGGCCAGTGGTACATCCTGATCAGTAATACAAAGACCTGGAAAGATGCTCAGAGCTACTGCAGAACAAAATACACAGACCTGATCAGTGTGAGGAACCAGGCTGAGAACAACCTGATACACAGCATGACAGTATCAGGAATGCCAGTGTGGCTGGGTCTGTACAGAGACTACTGGCAGTGGTCAGACCAGAGCAGCTCCTTATTCCGCTACTGGGCACCAGGAAAACCTGATTTTTATGCAACAGACACGTGTGCTGTAGCGTCATTGACACAGGCAGACGGTGGAACGTGGAGTGACCAACCTTGTGGTGAAATAAACCCATTTGTCTGCCATTTTGGTGAGTTGACCTGGGTGTACCTCACACTGTCTGAGAGGAGTCATCTGTTCTTAGTGGTTCTGAAGCTTCATTTTTCTATCTGTCTGTTTCAAACAATTTTCTGCTCTGCTTATCATGTTCACTTGAATAAGTTGAGTTCATGTGCATTTCTTTATGGCCAAAAAGCAGAGACACACATGAACAAACAGACAAAAACAAAAAAGTCTTTGGTGGCTAAGGCCAATAAGCAACATTGTTACATTTTTATTGAAGAAGTTATACCAAAATTTTGGTATTTAAGAAATAATTTCTGGAGTGACTTAACTTACCATGTCTGGTCAATGGATTTTTTTATTGCTACTTTAGTAGTATCGTCCAGTCAAATCTGTTTGTCTGCCTGTGTATCGAATTTTATCATAAAATTGCACAAGTTTAGTACTTAAAACGACTAGGACAGGATGCAACTTTATTAATCTAACCAGGGAAGTTCACACAGCAGTAAAGAGAAAAAAATAATTTTAGCATTTAAAAAGAATGCACTTGTCCTCATTACATGTCACACTTGAGATTAAACCTTTGGAAGAAGCTATCAGAAGTTGCAATAGGATGAAAAGGAGAAGAACAACTTAGCATAATGTATTAAGATTTCTCTATTATTTCTCTAAAACGTTGTCCATGTATGTGAATAATTCTCCCAAAATAGATACCTCTAATCTGGAGAGATGCTAAGAAATTTTTTTCAATACTTTATTAGCAATCCATTTAAATCTAAACTACACGAAGAAACCACTGACCAGCTTCATTAAATTTAAAAGGATTTATAAAACAGATCCTTAAAAATGTGTATATCATGATATTTCCAAAGATCTGTCAAGCCACAAATTAAAACAAATGCAATAATATTCCACAATAAAATTATGAAACCCAATGAATACAGTAAAATACAATCAATTCCCTAAAGAAATTTCCAAAAAATTCTCCTCTTTCCCAGTCCCCAGATGGGGCTCCTCAATATATTCCAAAGAACTACGCACTCAGGGTGACCCCAGGTGAGACATGTCAATCATTAAAAATTCGGAATTTTCAGCTAAGATGGTGGAGGAGAGGTCAGCTTCTTGGCCTTTCTGGGAGGTTCTGGTCATCACCAGTCCAGCACATGAAAAAGTCGTAGCCTCCCTCTTGTGCCTTTTGTTTCCTTCTTGTCACCAAAAAGTCACCAAAGCAAAGTCCTGTCCATTGTTCCTGGAACAACTGTAGAGGGTTGCCGAAGAATTGCTGTTGGCAGAATGGCAATGAATAACCTAGGCAAGATATTCGAGTACAGAGATGGAACTTTATGGACAAAGATTCTACTAGTTCAAGCGTTGGTATTTTCAGTAACATTGTATATATTTAAAAAGTTTAACAGAAAGAAAATCACCGCCTTTGAATTATGGTTTTGATGAAGAAAACTGTCTGTACTACCCACAAAGCAAACATTATCAGTACTGGTAGAGTTTTCAACAAGTTTTCCCTGGAGGCTTAAAAAGATAAAATTTTGGACATGTCATTTGAAGAGAAAAATCATTGTAAAAAGACATTATACTTAGCAAAGTTGAGTCAGGGCAAAAGAGGAAACTGTTCATTGAGATGAACTGATGCAATAACTGCAGCTATAGATGCTCCTCTATTAAAGATTAGCCATTTAGCTGAAGACCAGACAAAATTTAAAGCATCTATCCACAAAGTCACTAAAAGCCAACATTTACTTGACAGTGCTTAACAGTAGCAATGACAAGAACAAGATAGATATTATAAGTAAAAATGAAATCTGTCCTGTACAGCTCCAAGACAATAAACCCTCTTCTTCTGCTCTTTCTTATGATAGAACAATTTGTTTCCTTTCTTTCTACATGAATTTTGCTGACTATAAAAGCAGTTTTCAGTCTGCAACAGAGAGATTTTCGAAAATTAACAGGTGATGAAAATTAAATTAAAAATAACAACACTGCAATATATTTGCACATTTAAAAAAAAATCAGAATCTGGATGTGTAACACATAGTACAAGTTCACTTAAATATTCTTGGAATATTGATTTTGTGTTTTTTATGACCCAGATTTGTTTTTATGTTATACAACTTTTTGTTCTGGTATTTTTTTAACTTCAAGTTACGTTAACATTAAAACTAATTTCAAATACAACAACAAAAATGTCCACACATTTCTCATTATAAGCACTATGTGACATTACGTTACATCAGATAGGAGCTGTAAAAACTGTGTGCTACAAAAAGTTTCTATTTGCAAAAAATATGTATTGCAGCCATTAATATACACTCACTGGCCACTTTATTAGGAACACATGTACAACTGCTTGTTCATGCAATTATCTAATCAGCCAACCATGTTGCAGCAGCACAGTGCATAGAATTCCACAAACACAGGGCATGAGATTCAGCAAATGTTCATATCAAATTTCAGAATGGGGAAGAATGTGATCTCAGTGACTTTGACTGTGGCATGGCTGTTGGTGCCAGATGGGTGGGGGCTAGAGTCAACACAGAATGGTGCAAAAAACAAGAAACATTTATTGAGCAGCAGTTCTGTGGGCGGAAGTACCTTTTTCATGAGAGAGGTGGGGGACAACCAGACTGAAGGCTACAGTTACTCAAATAACTCCTCCTTATGATAGGGGTGGGCAGAAAAGCATCTCTGTACACATGACACATTGAACCTTGAGTCAGATGGGCTACAACAGCAGACGAACACATAAGGTTCCACTCCTGTCAGCCAAGAATAGGAAGCTGAGTTTACAGTGGACACCAGCTCACCGAACCTGGACAGTTAAAGATTGGAAAAATGTCATCTGGCCTGATCATGTACATCCTTCTATGGCCACACTCTATCCTTCCTCAAATGGCTGCTGCCAGCGTGATAATTCATCGTGTCACACAGCACATGAACGTGACAATAAGATCAGTGAACTTCAGTCACCAGTTCTGAATCCAACAGAGGACCTTTGGGATGTGGTAGAAGGGTAGGTTGACAACGTGAATGTGCAGCTGACAAATGTTTAGAATTACATGAAACAACCATATCAATAAAAAGCAGAATACTGGAGGAATGTTTCCAGCACCTTGTTGAATCCAGATCATAAAGAATTCAGGGTGTTGTGAGTGCAAAGGGGGTTCCTACCTGGACTTAGAATGGTGTTCCTAATAAAGTGGATGGTGAGTGTATACTCACCAAATAAAAAACAGGCACAACTTATGCCTAATATAATTTAGCATAATAACTGATATAAGATTTTTACAGCAAAATGCAGTAATAGACACACAGGGTTTTAAGTACCACTGAGGAGAGGAAACCAGAATCAAAGATTCTGAATGGGATGTTTCTCACTATGTCACAGAAAGCAGCCTTGCTGTGGTTTGCATAGACTGCAAATGATGTGACAAGTCAAGGAGACAAGAATATTACTGGACCATCACTAGTGAAGCTTTTTGGGGAAACTACTGCAGGATTTGGAGTGTCTGTGTATGTGTTACTCCTGTGTAGTGCTGTGGTGTGGTAAAGTAATGTTCCACGACTATAACTTTACCATGTGTTTCCGACACCACAAAAAAAAAAATCAAAGTGTTTTCTTACTTTCTGTGTTCAGTTCCTACAGGGAAGAGAACAGTGGTGAAGGTGAAACTGACCTCTGAGAGAACATTATTAGATTTTGTCTTTAGTGATGAGGTCTTGGAACAGGTAAGTCAACTTTTTACTCCTAATGCAACTTACTGCAAAACAGCACACTAATGACATTATCTGGTCCTAATGCACAGTTTTATGGTGCAGCTACAGAATGAACTGATGAAGCAAGGGATGTCAGAGGATGCCAAGCTACAATGGAGAACTCGACCATATGAAGAACATTTTCCACTGGAAGTACTATGTGGGAACTGTAGAATGCGATACACTGGCATTAAAATATGGTAGTAGCTGATTTTCTGATATGAAGTATATTGTGAAGCATTTTAATCATTCTTCACTATGTCATAGTGCTAGACTGTCAAGGGAAGTATTTATAAATTATCATAAAGAAAAATATCCATTTAGACTGCAGGATGTTTTTACTGGAGTTCATGGTAAACAACTTGACCACAAAACCAGTAGCAGGCATTTAAACCTAGGAAATTCAGATTGCAAGGCAACATGCGGGTATTAAATATGCAGTGTGTTTAAATGTTTAGTTCCCTCAAAGGAAAATTAAAAAATAAACAACATTATCTGTCCCATACTGCTTTGAGATGTAATATTTTGGCATATGGCAAGCTATAAATAACATACTTTGGTAGTATGCTAATATCCTTACAGTTTCATGTCTTACATTCTTTTTGTTTTTGTGCGGTGTATCCATATTAGTATCATAAATGAAGTGTAATTTAGTAAAATGGGGCCAAAAAACTTTGTTAACTTTAAAAAAGAAGCTAATGAGGCTAATGAGAAAGAAGTCCATGTGATAGAAGCAAGTATGGAAGTGATTAATAGAACTGAAAACAGTATAGTAACAGTTCACTGCAGTAAATTTTCTTGTGTATTTTAAATGGGTGTCTTTACTAATTATAATTTTTTTGCATAAATTTAATTTTTGAGTGAACAGCTTTGGAATGTGAAGTCTCTAGTTTGTCTCTATCTGCTGACATCTGTGGACATGTCTGGTATCCCTAATATGCACAGAGAAGTTGCTATACTAGGTGTGTGTAGTGCAATAGCCTATGTGTGGGCTGCGTGGTACAGTGATGTTTGTGTTAGAGTGTTTTACAATATTTGATTGTTTACTGAAAGTTGGTTTAGGGCTTTTTGGTGGCTGGAAAAGCAGTTATATTTTTCTCATTTAAAATAATTTACAATAATATCCTGGTATGCACAATTTGGACAGAATTTTCAGGAACAAACTAAGTGCATAAAACCTGACTTACCTGTACCTGGAGAAAGTAACCTATTCTTTTCTTGGAGAGCATCATGAGTCCAGACTTAGAAGTTCAGATTTTCATATCCACTACTTCATACTCAGAAGTAAACCATTCAAGTGAGTATCGAAGGTCCCAGTGGGATGAACCAAAAAGGATATCATCTGCAAAAAGATGTTATTCATCCCAACTGAACACTCTCAAAACTTTGGCTCTATTTGATGTTCTGTACGTTATAATGTTGAAAACAATTAGAAGCATAACACAACCTTAGCAGAATCTGACACCTGTATCGGATTGATTCAAATCAGCACTGAGAAAACAGAAACAGCTCAAATTGCACACAGACGGGAACAGATAGTCCCAACACCCAATGTTCATGTCATATTTCCTGTCGTACCTACTGAGGGAGTCTTTTCAAAGTTCATAAAACAGTTTTAGATTGATTAACATATTCCCAAGAACCCTCAAACAATTCTAGCAGGGCAAAGACCTGGTCCACTATTCTACGACCATCATGAAATTCAAATAGTTCCTCTTGAAACTGAGGTTCAATTATCACACTGAATCTCCTTTCCAGGATCCTAGCAAAGACTTTATCAGGGAACTGAGGAGGTGATTCCTCTAGTTATAACACAATCTCTGGTCCCCTCTCTTAAACACAAGGATTACTACCCCACTTTTCCAGATCAGAGGTACTGAACTGCTTTGAGATGCTTACCCACTGCTTACTCACCTTCGGTGCTATATTGAAGAATCATGGGAGTCACATTATCCCTCCCTATCCAGTGCTTTTAACATCTTCAGCCTTATCTCATAAACTTCTGTGGTCCTACCATCATGGAAGTCATGCACCACTCACAAACAGGTGTGGAATGTAATCCCCCAGAAATGTCAAACACTGTCAAAATGAATTTTTTTCTTGCTTACAGTTTCCCCAGACCTGGTCAGCATTTCTCTGTTGTTGTTTGCAGAGAGTTGGTTTTTCTCTCTGCAACTCTCTACCATGTAGAGACAAGTTTCTTTTTCATTGGCGAGAACTCTAGCTGCTTGGGCTACAGGCAGAGCTTGGGAAAATTCCTACACCTGCCTGAGGCCTTTCATGAAAAGCAACTAAAGAGCAACCCCATAAAGGACTTTGATTCCAGAACTCAAGCCAATCATAGAGGAAATAAGAAATATATGTAGCTGATACTTTTTCACCTCCTAATCCAAATCACTCTCATCACAACCAGATATATAATATTTCACTGTCTTAGAGTCAGTATTAACTGTCTCTTTGCCTCTCATGCTGTACCAAAATCCTGCCCTACACCTTGTAGGTGGAGAGTGCACAAGATGTGTCCTCATCACAGGTTCAGGCTTGGCAGTCTCAGATTGTGTGAGTTGCCTGACCACTGGGTGCTTGCAGACAAACACCACCCCCAGGCCTGGATCTAGGGGATAGTACACTTACACATCTTCTGTGTACTTACTGTATGGAGATCAGCAGGGACAAATTTTTTGGTAGATTTGCCCTTTAGACCTGTTTACTACAAAGACCCTACCAAGTGCTCCAGACATTATACAGTGTGCCCCTGAAGTTCCTAAAGCCCCATACCACGACAAGGTGATGGTCCCTTGTTAGATATTTGGTTAGATTTATGCCATCCAAAGTGGGCATGTGGTATCAAAAAATAAGAAAGTATAATGGGTTGGTTTAGTGGGTATTTAATATAGTTATCAAAATGCCAAACATAACCCCCCCCCCGTTAAAATCAAGTCAAGTGAAACAGGAGCATGATTTAGCAGATCTTATTGTGAAGCAGTAAACTGCATTCATTAGAATCTATTAAGAAAAAAAACTCTTGTGAACTGTAGAATAATAACAATAGTTTTGTTCAGATGAATGCAAAACACACCAGATATTTAATAGGCTTAAATTCATCCCACAATTACTTTAATTTTGCTGCAGTTTTAAATGCTGTACAACACCTAGTTATGCATCAAAACTGAGTCCACACTTAAAATTGCCTGTTATGATGACATGGATATAAATTGTATAATTCTAAAGGCTATCTGAAAAAAGAAAGCAACTTTAAAGTTTGGACTGTCCAGGTTGACTACTGTTTTAGGAATTACTGAAAAAATATATCATAATGTTCAGGGTGAACCTGTCCAGTGACAAAATATGCAGCATACTCATTCTTTCTTTGAATAGGGCTTATGTGGTAAAAATTATGTGAATCATGTGCTTTGTTCAACAGCTCACATGTGCTTCTGTCATTGCTTTGGAGGAGCAGGAAAGAGCATTTCAAGTTTCAGTCTGAACTGGTGCAGGGTTACTTTTACACAAATGGGCACACAGGGCAGTCTGAGATAGTTTGGATACAAGTGATTCAAAACTATCATGCTAGACAGCATCTGAGGAAATTTTGAATGATCTATATACAAATCGACCCATGACACTGGCCATTAGCATTCAAAATGGTACTTTGCATTGTGACGAGGAGAAAGTGACCTTTAACAAGTCAAAAAAAACAGAACACGATAAAGGGTTGGAAACTTTGCATTTCAGTGGAGAGATGGCTTTGCGGTTGCTGTAATAAGAGAACAAGTGTAAATAAGAATCAAGGATCATTTACTGCTGGAACACCATTTTACAGTGGGTATACAAAAGGAAACAAAATGAAGATCCTCGGGTCCTTGGTCAACAGAACGGGGGAAAGAATAATAAAAAGAATGAATAATAAGAAGAAAATAATGATAGATTAACACAAATGTATAGATAAATACTAAATACTAAAAACACATACACATAGATACTTTCACTGGCCGATTTATTAATAAAGAAGACACCCGCTGTTTGCAGAATTATCTATCAGCTGCACAGAGCATAAAATCAGGCAGACATGAGCTTCAGTGAATGTTCGCATCAAATTTCAAAATGGGGGAAAAATGTAATCTCAGTGGTAGCACAGGGTTTCTGGTATCCAAATGGGCACACATGGCACAGTCGGAACTGACTTTGGGTCACTGCTATCCAAAGTGACATGCTTGAGAGCCCATGAAGTACTTTTCAATCATCTGTATCCTACTGTGCATTTGACAGCTTGTGATTGGTCTATAAGATGCTTTGCATCTTTATGAAGAGTAAACAGCCTTTCTCAAGTAAAATAAAAACAGAACACAAGGAAAGAGGCCATAGCCATCATTCCTTTCTGATAAGAAATAAAAGATTCATTTCAATTCAATTGAAAACATGAAAATAACCTTTAAAAATCTAAAACTTATCTGATTAGGATGTCTATCTGATTGTTTATTAAATATTAAAATGTCTAATTCCATGATACACCGTACAGAAGTGTGCCGCTAACAGAAAGAAGGTGTGCTGCTGAGGGACTTCTCTGTTCACAGTAAGATTTAGATTTTTCAAAATACTTTCTTAAGATCAACTCTTTTTTGTACTTGATTTTTTAATAATTTCCTATGTGATTCATAACCAGTGAAGCAACAATTTCAACTTCATCTCCATTGTGTGATTTATGTATTTCAGGAAAAGAGTACAGAACCATGAGCCACACTGTGCTCCTCCTTACCCTGTTCTTTGGTGAGTGTGTGAATGTGTGTGTCCTTGTGTGTATATTTGAAATGTGCATGTGTACCTGAAACATGCCAGAGCAGTTTTGTTTTAAATGTTTGCCACAGGTCTCTGTTACTGTGTTTGTGTTTGCGGATGTGTCTATATCACCCTCTTGTGTTTCCTGAGAGTGACTTGGTGAAGTTCATATGAAAATGGATTCATACTTAGGTCAGCAAACTGTTACAACACCTGGACTCCTTTCTCACATGTTCAAACCATGTTCTGTTGGGGGAGAGTTATTAAGTTTTTCTTAAATTCGTGTGGGCTTTCCAGGTGTCCTGGTTTCCTCCCATAGTCCATGTACATGAGTTTCAAGACATTTAGGAACAATCATCTAATGCACTGTTGTACCTGACTAGGTGCTTCCATTCCCCATGACCCAGACTTAGATAAGCAGTTAATGAAAGTGCATGAATAACTATTTATCTCTTTTTGTGTTTTGCAGGACTCACCTCATGTTACTATCGCCAGTTTCTCTTTGTGAACATGAATAAGACTTCAGCTGATGCCGACAGTTTTTGCATGGAGTATTCTAACCATCTTTTCTCCATTGGAAACCTAGAGGAAATGAAGACAATAGTCAGTATAGTAAACCAAACTGGTTATAATGGACCGGTCTGGATAGGACTGGCAAAGGGAAATGTTTGGAAGTGGCAGTGGTCCATGTCAAACCAATTTTTTTACCCTGTGATGGAGACTAATTTCGGGAATTGGTGCCCAGGAGCACCTAATGATACAAGTAACCAGGAGTACTGTGGAATAATGTTACAAAATGGGCAATGGGATGATTACCCATGTGACCAGCCCATGCCATTTATTTGTTACAACAGTAAGTTGAACATTTATCACTGATAATTTCTCACAACATTGTCTAGATGACCAGGTCTGTACACAGTACTCATTTTTATTTGCTGAAAATAATGGCTGTTTCTTTTCCCCTGGACAAAATTGTACCTGATTATGACAAAATATTGATATGTGTTTCTAGGTTCAGCAGTTACCAGGGAGCGTTACATCATGGTTAATGAAGGGAAAACGTGGAGAGAGGCTCAGGACTACTGTAGAGGGAATTATACAGATCTGGTCAGTGTGAGGAACAATGATGAGAATACTCTAATAAATGAGAAAATGGCACCAAACACAACGGCTTGGATTGGCCTCTTCCAAGATGCCTGGAACTGGATAGATCAGAGCAGCTCCTCCTTCCGCTACTGGAAACCAAAAGTGAATGAAAATTCCAACAGCAGTAGGAACTGTACAGTTGCCTGGGTAAATCAGGTAGACAATGGAAGATGGGAAAACAGAGCATGCAGTGAACGTCACCCATTCATTTGTAATTATGGTGAGTAAACTTTTAATTAGACCTCATGTAATGGGAGCAAAGATTTGTTCACCATGTAACGTCTTTTTTGCACTATTCTCCCTTTTTTGTGTAAACTCAGTCTTATGGTGTAATAGCCCAAATGAATTATGACATAAAGTGGTTATGTTCTTTTTGGTTAGAATAGTCAAAACAGCAATGTGGACTGTATAGGATATGTCAATATAAAGAAAATATACACAGAACATATGGAATATATATATATCACATATAAGCAAGATGATTCCAGTACAGGCTACAGGCAGCTGTATCTCTGCTTGAGATTTAGTGCTAATTGATAATGGATGAATGTATATAACCAATAACAGAACAACGGTATATACAAAGCAATACAAGGCAGCATGGTGGCTCAGTGAGGAGCACTGCTGCTTCACAGTGCCTGGGCTGGTCAGTTGTGAATTCAAATCTGTGTCTAGTTTGTATGTTCTACCCAAGTCTGTGTGGGTTTCCTCCATTCAAGAAATAGATTTCAAGGTGAACAAATCAGCTTTAAATTTATAGTACTCTGAAAACATCATACACTGTTCTGGTGAACATTATTGGCACTCTTGGATTTTAGGTACATTATGTACAACATTTTTAGAAATAGAAATTTACCAGCTTTTGATCACTGGAATATGGATGTGCAAAGTTATGGAATAATGTCTGTTCAACATACTTTTATTTTTTCATGAAGAAGAAGAAAATATCACATGAACAGTACTACTGGCAGTATTAACAATGATGATACTTTCCAGTGTTTCTTGTAGGATCTACAAGCTTCTTGCTCCCTTCTGCTGGTAGTTTCTCCCACTTTTCAATTGCAGTTTATAGGTTTAGCTCTTGACTTTTTGCAGGATTCCTTTTACCACTGGCAGATTTCAGCTCTTTCCAAAGGTTTTCATTTAGACTAAGATCAGGACTCATTGCTGGGCAGTTTAACACAGTCCATTTTTAATCATTCTTTTACACTTTTGCATGTGTGTTTTTAATCAGTATCCTGCTGGAAGACATGATCTGTGACCAAAACCTAATTTTCTGACACTGGTAAACATATTTTGCTCTAAAAAGCATTGGAAAGCGTCTGATTTCATTATTACCTTAATATGTTGAACACCTCCAGTATGAGGGAACAAAGCAGCCATTAATGAATCTCCCCCTTATTTAACTGTAGGCTGGGTGTTCATTTCCTTATACGCTTCATTTTATTGCCTACAAGCAAAATTGTAAGTCACTTCTTCTAATAACATTGAGAACTGTGGAATCAATGCCAAGTTCTCTGGAGAAGGTCTTGTGCCCTTTTGATTTTTTATGTTTGGTGATAATAGTTTTTGAAGCAATCTACAAAGAACTTGGAAAACCACTGACATCCAGCACAAAATAACATTTCTGAGTGAAAACAAAAGTTTACTTCATTCTAAGTTCAGTATCAGTGCACAAGACATGTCGGGACAGAGCAAAGAAAGAGGTTACCTTAAATAGCTATATAGGTGTGGGTGGAGTTAGACAATTTTATGAAAGGAAAGGTAGTGGGAGTAAGACAGTAAATGTCTGAACACCAGCTTGTTTGCATTATTGTTAAGGTTGGGGTGAACATAACTGGGTTAAATGAGTTGAGGAGGTTATAGATGATAAGGGAAGGCTACACGGAAATGCAGAACAGCTTGCAACACAGACCGTGTCAGTGCAACTTGCTTCAACCTTTAAATTCATTCACATAGGCAGTCTGTTGTGATCAGTCAACATTACTCTTTTTGAGACTGCAGTGAAGGGGCTCAAGTTTGTGTTGACTCTTCTGTATACTAATATAGTTATAGGAAAACATATATGGTCAGTCAGAACTCATTTCAGATGTTACTTCTTTGGGCTTTGCCTTTTTCAACATTTCTTGCATCAATTTTGGTCAGTTATTCTGAATCTGTAATGTGTGTCCTAGATTCTGTCTGATGAGCGATGTTAGCATTTCACAGCTCTTAGCTAATGGTCAGAGGTAATTGTTACAAAAGCCAGCGCTGTCCACATGAAGCCATGAGATTATATAAATAAGATCTGTGTCTAGTAATGCTCTTGCCTGTTGTCTTTTGCAAAAAGTTGCCTTTGCATATGAACTGTGTGTAAAGTGAATGGTGCTTGTATTTTGATTCAATCTCTTTCGTTTGGATGTCTGCCTTTAGGTTTGTGATTTATTTTTATAAATTTTAGTGGATAAATGACTTTGATGAATAGTAAAAATCAGAGAAAATGCTCTAAGTAAACATGCCATATTAGTGTGATTTACATAATATTCTTGGCAATGCCTGATATTGATATGTTTTCTGGTGTGCTGTATTGTTCAGCTCCTAATGGGAAGAGAACAGTGCTGAAAGTGAGCCTGACCTCTAACAAAGAATTAGCAGATCCCATCTTCAGTGGCCAAGTCTTACAGCAGGTGAGAAGCTTTCACCACAACCAGGTAATTCCCTACAAAATAAAAATGGAAAAAAAGAGTAAGAAGTAATAAATCATTGCTTGTTCCTTTCTAGTTACATGTGGAACTGATCAAGAGAGGGATGGTAGAGGACACAGTGCTACACTGGAGGACTCAACCAGACGGACAGATATTTTATTTGAAGGAGGAACCACAAACTACAGACTGTAAATGGAAAAAACTGTGACCCATTGGTATCCAGAATATGAAAGTAGTGTTTGTTGAGGTTGTAAAAACACTGTTTAATCTATTCATTATCCTATATTATGTTGCTGATAGAGGGAGTTGTGTAGCTGGGGACTGTAAAATTTCAGTGACTATGACACAGGCAAACTTGGTTGTACTTTTGTCACAGTGACTGGCCTTTAGGGGGCAGTGTGTTCACAACAACCCATAACTGACTGGTTTCCTTTAACTTACAGTATGAACAATATGTAATAAACATGGTTTAAAATGCAGTCAGTACTCTTGTTTAAGGCACAGAGACACTGATTTTGGCTGGAGGCAAATGATTTTTTAATCTAATTTGTATTTTGTTTAGCTGAAATTTTGAATTAATAGTAAAAAAGACATTATTTACTTTTTGCATTTTCCCCCAAAGTGACATACAATTATTTTTCAATTTATTTTGCAGCATATATTGATATATTTATTCAAGCAATGAAGGGTAAGTACCTTACTCCAGGGGTACTCAAGCAAAAATACAATTAGAAAAGGAGCCCTTCTCTAATATATGCATTTTAGTCTTTAAGGAAAATATAAACAATATTTGTGTATATATTGATTTCAGAATTATTTTTTTGCAAAAGTGTGATTAAACACGATTACAAATCAAATTAAATTAACTAATAAAACTCCAGTAATAAAGCTCAGGAGTTAGACATATTAAGTGTCTGGAAATGTATCCCTGTTGAAAAATATTTACAGATATAAAACATACAAACAAAACAGCAACTATCTTAATGAACAAAGATTTAAATGCAGATTTGGATGGCAAGGACATCCTCAAAATGTACTTATTTTGCACATTCCTGCAGGAAATTCAACATTTACACTGAACTGACCTTTTAACACTTTTGATCTTCCAAGTTCGTTATTAGTGCAAGATCAAAAACATACCAGAGATTTAAAAATGGCATAGTTCACATCATGCAATAATCATGCTGACCATACCTACTTCATCTATCATGGGTACAACCAGTACATGGTAGTAGGCTATGTTTGTTTTGTCAAGAGCAAGAAACTGCTACTGTAAGCATGATCCTTGCCAACAAGACTAAGGGCTACAAGTGTTGAACAGTACACAGTAGAACCTTTTGGATGGTATGGTAGAACATAACATTTTCCAAGGAAGGTTAAAAAAGAGTATCAGTGCCCAGTGCCAATTTAGAGCTCCTGTAAAGATGTGACACTGGCACTTGATAGGTGACTAAGAAAGGCAGCTTCAGTTTCTACCCACCATCATACAGACATCATACTAAGGTTTGAAACCTGTAAGAAAGTCTTGCTATTGGAGATTACAGATAGTAGAGCTAGAAGAAGAGAAAGATGGAAAGTCTTTTTATATGGTATATAGTGCATTGGGTATTTTTGCATCTTTAAGAAAAGAATATATATATGAAATGTAAATGTGTATCGCAATTGATCAGTGTTAGTGGCTTCCTACAATATGTATGTATACAGTGCTGTAGACAGAATGTGTCAGATATCATATAGATGTCTTCTTAAAAACCTCGCTACTTGTGTTCCTCAATGACACAACATGTATCAGGTGGACATGGCAGGAGAAGGCTGTCAAAGCTGTTAAAAAGGCACTAGAGATAGCATCAAGATAGCTGTGAATTAGGAAAGATGAGTTTAAGCTGGATTTATGCTTGAGTATAATCCACCCTGGTCAGGTTGCCTGGGCAGGTGTCTGTTGTTGAAAGCTCAAAAAACACCCAATGATGCCACGTTATACAACTGATATTTGTGCCAGGTGTATTATTAAAATATATTAATTAAAAATGGATGACTGCCTCAGTTTTTTTATTGGGTAAGAAAACTGGGTATCATAGCTGAAGACACCACTGCCTAGCATGGGGGAACCTGGGGTTTGATTTCCCAGTCCAGGACTGCCACCACTATTCAATAAGGGTCCTTCCAAGCACTACCCCTACCAACCTCCTAATGCGAGAGTGACTGGAACAAAAAGTCACACTGGCTCAGAAGTTGCTCAGATTAACAAGGTCTGGGTCAAATTTTGGGGAACCAGGGCAATTTGTTGTAAAGTGGATCTGCCACCATCAGATAATAATTAAATAATTCACTGTGATGTCAAGAGAAAAAATGTTTTCGGAGACATCATTACAAATTTTTCCCCCACCCCTCAAAAAAAGTGTGTCAGGTAACCCCTATAGCATTGCCACCTTGGATGGTAAACAAAGTTTGATATCACGAGCAGGCATTGACTAAGATAGTTTATTTAGGCATTTAGACTGAAAAGTCCAATGAAGAGAGTCAGATTGAAAACAGAATAGAACTGGAAGCTGTTTGGTGAGGCCCAAGTAATCCCACACAGAAGCCCACCTGCTGGTTTAATCTGTGCTTGTCTCATATAAAATTGTAAAGGAAACATAAAATCTCACTCATTTGTTTAGATACAGAGTAGAAAAAGATATAATACTTAATGGATGTGTAGAAACAGTTTTGAAACTGAAATTTTACCATGACACACCTATTGGCCCTTTTTTTTAAAATTTAGTTCTATTTGATTAGAAGTAGATTTTCATTTCAGTGAAATGATACTCACTTGTAAGAAGTTACCAGATGATTTCAACATTACATGACTTAACCAGTGATTAATCAATGATTGGTGGTTTTAATATTTTTAAAAAGGTCACTTTAATTTCCTTTTGACAATCATTTATATCTTTAATAGAGAGGCTCACAGCTGGAAGGATTCAAAATATGAACCAGCACATACCATAGTCACTGCCTGCCTGTTAGTTTGTGCTGCCCTGTCTTCATTTTGCCTGTTTCCAGTGTGCTCCTGGTTCTTGCTTGTTCCCTCAGTGCTTCAGTCCCAGCATTCCCAGTTCCTGGTCCTTTCTTTTCTTCCACCCAGCACCACACCCTAAAGTCCCTGTTTATATTCTCAATTGTTGCACATGTAAATACTCTGCATCTTTGTGTAATCATAACAATAGTACAAGACCATTTCCAGAGACCTTAGGATGGAGCAAAATGTTAATAAATTTGTTGTTCATGGAAGTATCAAGATTTTCTCAGGATGTGGTGGAAAAAGGTAAGTTGAAGGTTGAGGCAAACTGGATGTTTTATGTGGTGTTTTTCCAACAAAGCTTAAAGCTGACCTGGAGTGATGCTTTCAACCTATAGCATATGCTGCTTACTAACCCAAGAAGAGCTTTATGGGTGAAGGCCAAGGAGGACCCCACTGTTGAGACAAACATAAAAAGCATGACTGATGATGAAATCAGAGGACCATCGAGGCATTTTAGAGTAAAATGTACTACTCGATATCAGGAAACTGGACTTAGGTCAAAGATCATACTGTAGGTCTTCTAAAAGGACAATATCCCAAAACACACGTCTTTTGTCTGCTTGACACTTCTGGGCCCCTTACCTTGCTCTGGAGGTGAATGTGTGCTGAATGAAAGTGAAAATAATTCAGCATGAAAATAATATCTAATTATTGTATAATAATGAGACTATACTATTACTATTTTTTTTATATCTGTGTTTTAAAATAATTTGAAAAATTGGTGAAAAAAAATATTACCAAAGCCTATTGGATATGATTAATATGCATGCATAGTAATTATATCTCCTTATGGTTTTTATTATTCAGTATGATGGGATTTATGACTTACAACAAGGTTGTCGACACAAAACAACATTGTAAATTAAGGACCGTCAGTGTATAGATGCCACTGACCTTCTATGCAGGAATATGCTCCATCCATGTTAGAAGTTAATACACTATGTTAACCACATCTGAGGAACTTGGCCAAAAATATATAATCTGCTGGGAGGTGCAGAAAGCACAAGGTAGAATTGCGACGCTCAACAGTGACCTTAGTTCCAAAGTTGTACATCTGGCAGGAGAGGCAGTGTAAAAAAACACTGCTTTGGGAGGACACACCTCTTGACTCCAGTCATTTCTTGTGTGGGTATATTCAAAGAGCCAGGTTCAGATGGTGCCCTTCTTGTCTGGAGCCCCTTAGCACCCAGAGTAGCAGTTATTTTTGTCACCCTTCATACTTCTGAAGTATAATCGTCAGGACATTGATTTCATTAAACAAGTGCAATCTTTAAAGGGTCTCGATACTGGCCAACTCATCCAATGTATTCACTCAATTTTTGGGAAGTAGAGGCTCAATGGACTATTTGTGAATTGTTTTTGGCATTAAAAGATTATGTTCATGCATCAGTGTGCCACTGTCTCTGACTTCCCTTTTAACCTTTGTCTTTGCTTTTATGGGTGCTGGTAAATTCACCAGCAAGACAGAACTGCCTCAGGCAGCATAAGTGCATTTAGTTGAACAACTTGAGTCTTGTGCTTTGGCTTCCATGAAGTGAGTACATTTAAATGTTTTCGGATCTATGAAGCACAGTCGTCAGAAGTGGAACATGTGCACCTTATGATTGTGCAGCAGATAGTTCTTGCTTTTACTTCAGTTGCTATTTACTTCATCACACTGTTATCACTGGCTCATTATTGCAAGTGGCTATGATGTTCTCTTCTATAGCTGAAGCTGCAATATGTTTTTCCATAATCCAATCCAAAGTGTACCTTTACTAGCTTTGTACACTGTTTTTCTACACCAGGCCCCAGCAACCCTGACTTGGACAAGCTGTGAATGAAACTTGTATGAGTGAGTGTATGTTAATATATATCTCAGTACACAGCACAGTATAAAATTAAGCATGTACATTGTTTCATTTACAGTTGTGTTCCATTTTGATTTAATACTGACTCAATAATGTCATGGTTTTTATCACCAAGTTAGATCTGCCCCTTCTTGCAAAGAAGTCTTGTTTGTAAAGCTCCTGGGATCAAGCCCTAAGTAAACACTCACTCATTATTGCAGCATCACTCAGCTGTATCCAGGCAAACCAGGAACCTTGGCAAGTCTTTTACTGATTTGTGTGTCTGGAAATCTCATGACTGTCAAATAAAAATATAATGATTGTAAAAAACAAAAAAAAATATTTTAAAAGCTATAAAATGTGTGTATTTATGAAAAATAAAGCAAAACTGTCAGTATAATTTTTTATTAGATGCTTTTCTTCATAGCAGCTGACAATGTTACTCTTGTGCTTGACCATATATACAGTAAGGTTCTTTTTTGGGAGCAAATTACAAGGTCATGGCAGCAGGAGGTGAGATTTAAAGCAGGGTCTTTCACAGCTAAGGCTGCTGCACTAATCACCATACCACCTGCTGTATACCACCTGTGGAATTGCTGTATTTGTGAGTTTTCTTAATTTTTAAATGAACAATAAATCAATCTTTTGTCTCTCTTAGAAGCCATGCTTGTGTTTTTCAGGGCACTTCACTTCAAAATTACTCCTTTTTATTCAAACAAAATATTTAGTGGAAGAATCAATAGTCATTTATTGTCCATCACCCTCAAATAGCAGGTAAACAGGGGAGCATGAAATGAAGTTCCACAGGTCTACAGTGAGCAGAACAGGAGGGGGGGGGGGGTTTAGAGAATAAATAAATAAAAAGATAATATTGATATAGATACATTAAATATATATAAATTTATGAGTTTCAAAACTTCTTTCTACATGTACAAAAGATGAATGCACATATATGCATAGTATATACTATATATACTCTGTCTTTTGTCTTCTGCACAACAGCATAAATCATACCTGCTACTGATGTAAAATTATGGTCAGCAGATCAGCTTGTTTCCCATTCTGGTTTACCAAGAGTTTGAAATTAAATTTAAATGTTCCGCCTTCTGTGATGCATCGTTGCTGACACCCAAATAACTCAGTCTGAGTTAACTTTGGATCACTGGTATCCAAAATAACATGCTTGAGAGCATCTGAGGACATTTTGAATCTCCTACATCCAAATGGACATATGACAGTATCTGAGTGGTCTATAAAATGATGCTTTGCATCTCGATGAGAAGTAACCATCCAAAAATAAAACAGGAGACCAGGGAAGAGGACACAACAATTATTAGACAGTGGTAAGAAGTTATTGATTTAAATTGACTGAAAAAAATTGTTTGGATAATCCATACAATACTGTGCTGAAAATTGAAATGATAAAATTGCACGTTAAGTTAAATTGGCACATGATGCAAGACAGTCTAGAGATCAAAGTAGTCATTGGGCTCCTTCAGTAAGAGCAGGATGTGAAGCAGGTTACTGGAATGATCATTTTACACATCTAGGAGCTTCTGAAACTGCTTGTTAAAAGAGTCATACATTCTGTCCTGCATCCTTCTCAAGATATTTTCTTAAGTTCACTTAATTGTCAATGATTTTCAATGATTTAACCCATGGGAATGACTGGATGAAATGTCTAAGTTTTATTTCCATTGTCGTATGTCAGTGGCATTAATGTGTTTCAGCTGCTGGGTCTGGAGTCATTAACAGCATTGTGCCTTTTCTCAGCCTCTTCTCTTGTGAGCGTGCAAATGTTTGTTTGTATTTGTCTTAAACGTGTGTGTGTTTCTGGTTTTGTGTGCAGGTTGCTAGAATGTTCAATATTTTTAAGAGTGTACACACCCAAGCTTGTGTTTATGTGTGCATATTCAGTAGTTGTGTGTTTTTCACAATGAATATTAAATATTTAAATAATCATTTAATTTTTGGATGTCTCATATGTTGCAGGTCTCTATATGTTGTCTTCATGTCTTTCTTGTTCACTCTGTTAATATGGCAAAAACTTGGACTGCTGCACAAAGTTGCTGTAGGGCCCACTACATTGACCTGGCCACCACTGATAATGTAAAAGATTTGCAAAGGCTGGTTGATTCTTTAAGCAACAGTTATATTGGACAGGCCTGGATAGGACTGTATGATTATGTAAGCAGCTGGCACTGGTCACTGTTAGACAGCTTTTTCTATGGTCCTGGGGAGGACAGCTTCAGGAATTGGGCTTTGGGAGAACCAGATAATTTGGGTGGTCAAGAATCCTGTGTGACAATAAGTTTCTGTGGCACATGGAGCAAGACTTCTCTTCATCTGCTTTAATGGTGAGTAACTATGATTTTTCTGCCTGCTCTTCATTTAGCACAGTGCTGACCATGACATTCAACTTGCAGTAAATCATTACATAAGCTAATAAAGCTTGGTGAGTAAAATGAGGAATTCCAAAGCTCAGTTGGTCTTGTATGCAAACTTTTTCACTCTGTTACCTGTAGTGATGTGATCTCCTGAGAGAATAGGGATCACTGCTGTTTTGCCAGCATATGGCCCATACCCTTACATCATAGTCAATATTGCGAAGCCTTGGACTGATGCTCAGACCTACTGCAGAATGTATGTATACAGAAGTGGATTTGCTATTGCCAAACTACGGTGCTTGGGAAGATCTACTCTGCAGTCATGTTGCCATTTTTCTGCTACAGTTAAAAATTCCTTCTGTTACAAGGCAAAGGAGTGAAATTATGTTTGACAAACTAATCATTAGAATTTCTGTATATTTTGGGCAATAAGACAATTAAATCTAAGAAAGTGTACTGTTGAACAAATACTGCGTGTCAATCTGTAGAAGCTGTTCTTACGTTTTTCACACAGTAGCATCGCAAATAATCTCTTTAAAGGGGACAAACTGTGTTGATTTTGATAGGCAGAACAGGGTCAGGACCAGTATCAGATCTGGACCTAACAATATTTCCAAAGCCAATAGGTGGTGTGGAGTCAAGGTATTTTAATCTAAATCTTCATGCTTCCCGCTACACTAATACTGCAGCCAAAATCAAACAACACACAACACGGTGATATGAAGACTTAGCTCCCTTCCCCAGAGTACTGTAACCCCATTTTGTGCTAATCTCCACAAATGTTGTTTATTGCATCCCAAATGAGCCCGATATATAATCACTGTATAACCACTGTGACCATATGCTAGGCAGTGCACCACAGTGACCCACATGAGGCCCTCCTATTCTTCCCACCACTATTCAGTGTGCAATAGTGTATAAAACAGTCCTCCTCAATTACTGGTATCCTGAGCCTAAGGTGTCTTCAGCCACTGTTCTTACTTTGACGGTCTTTTTAACCCTGTTACTTACCAAACTCTTTTATTTTTATAAATACACGAAAATTAACAACAAAATACAAAATGCCTTCAGTACAGTTGATTATAGGCAGCTCTTCTTTCCCATCATTCTCTCTGTGTATTCCTTAGAGTCTCAGACAAGTTCTGTATATGACTATGAAACCAGCTGTATTTATATAACCAGAGGTTTATGTACATCATTATCTGTGATGATTTGCATGGACCATTTTCCCAATTCACACATATCTACATTTACACATGCACAGTTTACATTGTTTGTAATGCCTTTTTATAACACTTTTCTTCTACAGTATAAAATACAACTGAATCTGACTCTGTATAGAGGATACATAGTCATCCTGTTTTGGCAGGGGTTTCCCTAAACTCTAAATCCACTCATTACAGGTCAACTGGTCAATCTAAGCAGTCCCGATTATGACTGTGCATCTGTGTCTAACATGTAATGGAATCAGGTACCTGGGCTACTTTGCACCCTGTGCTTCCATAATAAAGCCCAGCGCACCACAACACTCACTTGGGCAAGCAGTTAAACTGTCTGCAGAGTGTAACTGCATGTGTAGCCACCGTGCAATGAACTAGCATTCTATGATTTCATCATAGGCTTCAGACCACCGTGGCCCAGGCCAGGATGAAGCACTTATTATTAACAGATGAATACCTGGCACATTCAGTGGCCACTAAAACAATACTGCTCCACATCAGAGAACATAAGCCTTTGAGCACTGAAAGTGAGATTTGCTACAGCTGTCCAAATCTCAACATTAAACCGCTTGGAGTGTCTTTATCTTGCAGGTGGTCTCCGGAATAATGTGGGACCAGTAGATCCAGAAAAAAAATAAGGTGTGATCCAGGTCAAGGAGTATAGGACAGAAACATGTAGGTGCAACATAAAACTTGTATCCTAAATGTCATCAAAAGGGTTTCAAGTCCAGCTCTTTTGCTTTTGATGAATCAGTAACCACTGTTTATCTTTTTTTGTAATTTTCATTCATTTTTAAAGTTGAAGGACTTCAGTGTTAGTTCTGAATATTTGTGGCAAAGGTAGCCCCAAGTGAGGGAGAAAATCAGAGGACACCTGTAGCTTCAAAGGAACAAGTTTTTCACAGGCTAAAATATCACACAGCCGGGAGGGAGGAGCATTCTTTTAATAAGTCAGCAAAAAAGTTAAAATTTAAATATATCAACAGCCAAATTATCTTCAACCCAACCAAGGAAGTGAACCAGACCTATAGGGAAATGCGTATCTATTCTTATGTGAGTTCCTCTGCGTTTTCCTGGCTTGTTTCAGACAAGCGGTTGTATCCTTAACTGCCTATGTCATCGAACCATTTTTAATCTTTATTATATGTGAGAAATGACCTGACAGATAATAATCAGAATATAGAAATGTCATGGTTTTGCCAAATGCAATGTTGCTGACACATAAAAATGAGTAATTTATTATGTCTAAACCGTTTCACTATATCTGTCTGTTCATTGATCATCTCCATACACACCTAAAATTACTTCAGAGGTTTATTCTGATCACTTGAATTATTACAGGCACTGGGCCAATATCTGTCACAATCACCAGCAGGAGTGACGCATGTGAGTATGAGATCTCTACATCATTGCTCAGTGAACGACCACTTTCAGATCATTTTTGTTCATTGTTTTTTCTGGGAATAATACATCTACAGATGAAAATTTAAAACTATGGACTTGAGTATTAATTTAAGAAGCATCCCTCAAATGTTTAGGAAAATATTTTATGAATTAAAAAAAGGCTCATAACTTGTAAAAGGAAGAAAATATGTTAAACAAGCACATAAATGACTTCATTGTGATACAGTCTTGCATCCTGCTGACCAAATATGTTTTACTGAAAATGACTTTTGCCAAAGTACTAAAACACATTAGTGCTGTTTTTCTGAATGGAGGGATTATTCTTAGTGGAGGGTCATACCTCTGAGGAATTTTAATTCTTTTTTAATAAACAGTTGAATGTAATAAGAAATATACTGGCTACTAAAAAATACTGACTATATTTGCCAACTAAGCACTTTAAATGTGTCACGCTGAAGGAAACTTGCAGACGCGTGCAGGCATAAAGTGAAGAAATCCGTTTATTGCCAAAGGAGATTCCAAAGTCGTAGTCAGAAAACGGACGTGGGTCAAAAACCAGAAAGTAACTCAATACAAGCGTCAAGCAGATAACGGTTAAACACAAGCGAAAGCCGTAAGACAAAGCAGGTCGGTAACCAGAGTAGCAAACAGACAGAATGCTCAGTACACATGGGAACATGGCTATACCTTGCAAGGGTCACTTCAGACAGACAGGTGCACATGACCAGCAATCAAGACCAGTGGAGTCAGAACCAGGGGGCGTGACACATTCAGTGAATCCTGCAGTAAAATGTAAAATACAGTGTCATGTTGTTGATGATCAACTTCACCTTTTACAACTGCTTGCAGTGAGACATTTCTAAGAATACAGTAATTCCTTGCTATCCAAATCTAATTCCTCCTGAAAACCCTGTTGGATACCAAATTTTTCATTAGTGTCTATTTCCCATTATTTTAAGTGGGGGGAAAATAAATAATGCACTCCCAGCCTATCAGAAAACACCTGTATATCTATGAAGCCCTAAGTTGAGCAGGATAAAAACTGTATACACCAATTTCCTCATTAGAAGATACTTAATGTGGTCATGAATGTCATATTTATACTGCAGTGCAGTGTGTACTGTACAGCAAATCTCACATGTGTGTTACAGATGGGAGGTGAGAAAGCACATGGCAGGGTATGCAGGCCCACATCAGTTTTATGAAATGTTGAACAAAGGGAATAAAGACATGTTTCTTTCAGATAAATAGGTTTATTTTAAAAAAATGAAATGCACAGTAAATGCATAAATAACCTACCTGGAAGAACTCAATAGGTGAAATAACTCAATGTCCCAGTGACAGGGCTAATAGCTGGGAGACTCCTACTTCAACAGAAAAAAGAAATATAAAAGGTTAAGTAAATTTGTAACCTTTTTATCTTAAAATTGTGTAAGTTTTCTTTTGGTTGTAACAGTTCACACACTTAAATATATGGACCCCCTATAATAGTTTCACTTTTACTTTTACTGATTTTGATATTGTTGTGCTCGGTACAGTCAGTCAAGTGTGGCGTTTTTGTAAATGTTCCTGGTTCTGGCTGTACACAAATGTCATGTTTTTGCAACATCAGTCGACTGTGTCGAGGCAAAGCAGGTCCACCTGCATGTTTGCATGATCTTCCAGTGTTTTTTTTTTTACTTTCTTCCTAAATTCAAAACTGGAAATGAAAGTACATTGCCAAAAAGTGTGTGTGTGTGTGTGTGTGTGTGTGTGTGTGTGTGTGTGTGTGTGTGTGTGTGTGTGTATGTGTGTGTGAGATTGCTCTGTTACCTGAGTTGAATGGAAAAGGGGGTGTACTTTTTCATATGATTCTAAACACACACACACACACACACACACACACACAATGTATTGTGATTTAGAGGAACCAGTCCTTATGAAACAAGGGGAAAACCAGAGCAGTCCCACCCAAACATGGAGAAAATATGTCCACACACACTACGTTGCGAGGCATTAGATCCTACTGCGGCTCCATGTGACACTGAATAAAATTTTATATTAAAAATGCATAAAACTTTCTCATATATTTTCTGTAAGTATTTTGTTCTAATGTCTCAAACAGTTCAATGTCCATGGTTACATAATTCTTAAACAGACCTTATTCTAGGCGGTTTTTTACCTCAAATTCCTTACTGCATACAGAAACACAGGAGCGCTGAACAAAGGGTTTCATATATGACTTAATCCCAAATTGGGTTTTTGTTTGTTACGGTACATTGTATTCATTTGATTGAACAGTTTATTATGGCAATTGTTTCCTGCTTTTACTACTTTTTCTGTTGTATATTTATGACAACCAGGCAGTTTGTTCACTATATTTAAGAAAGTGAAAGTTCAGTCATGGACTCAAGTGTGTTCCTTCTCCTGCTGTTTGGTGAGTTCACTGTATTTGTGCTACTTTGGCAAAAATAATGTTTCTGTACAAAAGTACTTACTCATTAGTTACTTGCAAAATCTTACAACAGAAAGACCCTAGTTCGAGTCACAGATTATGTTGCTGTACTATTCAAAAAAGTATTTACTACAAATTATTCCAATTGAAAAAAGAACGTATGATAGTTATTTTGCAATTTGCATTTTGCAGGGCTTTGTTCACTTCCCTCGTGTGTCTCTCTGGAATACTTCTTGGTAAACAGGGAGAAAAGCTGGTCTGATGCACGAAGATACTGCAGAAAGAACTACATAGACTTGATCACCATTGACCTCAAACTGCAAACGACTTTGGTGTTTTCAACTTCTGTTGAGTATACTGGCCCAGCCTGGATTGGGCTGTACAATGATGTAAACAGCTGGCAGTGGTCACTGAAAGACCGGCGTATCCATATTGTGCTGGGATTGAACTTCAGCAACTGGGCAACCAGAGAGCCAGATAATAAGAATGGGAGCGAGAGCTGTGCTGTGATTGTCGCTTAGTGAGGCTGTGTGCTTTGGTTTGGGTGTGTGTCATTGGGCCGAATGCATCCCACCTGAGGTACGTACCAAACACATTCAGAGAGGATTCCGGTAATGGAAACCAGGGTAAGATGGATCAGAAAAATCAAATGAATGGAGAGAATAGTATATAGCATCTATGGATTGACCTCATCAACTGGAGGTGATTAAACTGGGGGAGCTTCATCTTGCTAATTTCAAAAAGTATTTTTTAAGGTAAAACCTATCTCTTTCTGTTATACACAATTCTGAGAGTTTAACCATAAAAGAAGAAAGAGAAGCTCCTTTTTTGACATCTAGACAGAAGTTGTGCATGGATCTCTTGTTTGTGAAACTCCCTGGTTCAGGCTTTATGCAAATCCTATGTTTTTTGCAGTTAACTTGTATCCAGACAAACCAGGTGCTCCTGGAAACACATGAAAAAAAAGGTTTTCTTTCCTATTTGTTTGTCTGATAGATAGAAATTATTTCAGGGATCATTGTGTGAATTTGTATTGACAAATTTCAATTTGTTTAACAGATGAACAACTTTCAGTCAAGACACAAATACAGACAGTAAAGTGGAAAGAACTGCCTCCAAAGAACTTTGGAGGTTAAATGTCTGAATCCAACTTCCTGTTCTTACATTTCGTATGGATTTATGATAGTAATTAAATAACATGGCAATGAACACCACTACCTACCATATCAGAATCTGGGGTTTGAAAGGACTATGCCTAATATTTGACATGAGCCCTTAGGCAAGACTCCAAAAGCTATGTGTGCCCAGTTCCTAACATGAGAGTTGCTTGTTAGCTCTGACATTCCCCAAATTAACTAGGTCCCTGGTGAATGCTGGGGAACCAGGACAGATCAGTGGCAAGTGGACTACTGGAACCAATCAGATGTTTCTCATTAATAAATTAATGTTTGGCTCATTTGTACCCAAGTGACACACCTGACAGAAGTGGCTTTAAAGCACAGCTGGGGATGTCAGTGTAGTTTAAAGGAGCTAAGACACTGTGAATAATTATGCCTTATATATGGTTTGTTACTTCTACATAATATAAATCACACTAATATGCGCACACTAATAATTTTGCATCATGTTAAGTATTGTTAAGATCTAATAATGCAAACAAAACAATCTCACAGTAATCATTTAAATCAATAAATTGCTCCAGTGTCCTTCAAAGCCACTTCAGCTAAGACTGGACAATGGAGGACAAATGAATCATGCTCCCAAACATAGCCCAGATAAGCCTAAAAGTCAACATACTGATGTGGTCCCTCAAAGAAGGTACATACTTATTATAAAACTGACATTTCCTTGGGAAGAAACATACCAAGAAGCTTTCAAAAGAAAGATGCTATGGTAAGAAGAGCTGGTGTACAAATGGCACTGGAAGCAAAGGGTGAAAAACCTGGTCATTTCTAGTCAAGGTAGGCTGGCATGATTCCCCAGCTCGGTCACTTTGAAGAATGTTTGGGGAGCTGGGGATAACTGGCAGAGACAGAAAAACAGCAGTCCATGTGGTGATAGAGGCATCAGAAAGAACTTCAAGTTGGCTGTGGTACAGGCAAGATGAACCCATATGGTCACTGCAGACAAACAGTAACTGTTCACCACTGATGCCTCATCATTCTCAAATAGTACTGGCTTAAGAGACAGAATTTCTCATGACAAATAGACCCAGCCGATGAGGCCAACGCAGCCTGCTTTATCTTGTATGTATTCCATAGCATTCCATTTGCTGGGAAAAAATGACTTGTGGGAAAGACTAAATGGCAGCTAAGAAGACTGGCAAGGGGTGGGTAGAGGTTGGCATTTTTAATCGCTGCCTTGGTAAAAGGGCACCCACAAACAGCTACGTCACAACAAGGAGAGAAACACTCCTGGGAGGAGGTGGGGGAGGGCTTAGAGATCCATCAGGAGAGACCTTGTGGAGACCACTAGGACAGTTTATATTACACTGAAAGAAGAGCCAGCTGAACATGTATTCCACCTCTGTGTGAAAGTCTTCAAGAATAAAAAAGTTGTAAAGAGCTATCAGCACTCAGCCCCCTTGGATGCTAGTAAAACACAGAAGGATTGCAGGCTGGAGTCATTCCACAGCACTTTCAGCATCTCAACATTTCAGTAGGCATAACTAGAATTTAGACTGCTGAAACTTTGCAGAGAAGCAGGGAATCTCTTGTAGAAGTCATGAAAGAAAAGGGGACCCTGCAAGGAAGTGCAGTAAATGAAATAAATGTTTTGACCACAATAATTAATACATTGTGTAAAGAAAGGTTTGGAGTTGAAGAAATAAAAACAAAAGCATAAAGGTGTCAGAGATTAATAACCTGGGAAAGGCGGTGAAGTATCTGAGGAAACAATACCACCATGCAAATGATAATAAGAAGGAAGCCCTTCAAGAAATAAGAAACATACAAAAATGCTAGATAGAAAGCAGTAGACAGGTAAAGACAAGAAAGGAAGAAAGAAGGAGCAAAGAAGAAAGTTAAAAAAAACAGAAGAAACAGGCTGATTTTTTTGAAAAATCCATTCAAGTTTTCAAAATCTGTTTTTGCTGGAGAGAACACAAGCATCTTAGAGGGAAACAAGGAGGAAGTAAAGAAATACCTAACAGAAGTACATAATGGGAATCAAAGAAAACAAGAGGATCAAGGGAATTACCCCAGTGTAGAGGATGAAGTCCCACCTGTGTTTGAGATGTATATAAATGAACCCACACTGAATGCAGTCAAAGACATGGTCAGAAAAGTGAGGAGTCATTTGGCACCTACACCTAATGTGGTGTCCTACAACGTAGATGAAAACTGGCCAAGGCTTTTCTATAAATTTTGGAAACTGTCGAAGGTAATCTGGAACCATTGAGAGAGCCCACAATGTTGGATGAAAGCAGAAGAGTGCTTTATTTTACAAATATAGACTCATAAAATAAATCAGCTTAGGAAAGTATTAATCTTAAATGTGGGGGAGGGGTATTCTTGAAAATTCTCCCCCACTACTTGATAACATACATGACAAGATACAACTAACCAGACATTTCAGTGGAGAAAGGTGGTGTCCCAGGGTTCAAAAGGACCATCAAGCATGCGAGTGCAATAAGCCATCTTATAACAGAGGCAAAAGAGGACAACAAGGAATTAAACGTTTTGTGGCTTCACTTTGCCAATGGTTATGGATCATTGCTTTCTAAATTGGTTGAGGTAGCCATGTGTCATCAATTTGTAGGAGATTTTTTTTTTCCCCGAGGGAATTGTTTCTTTTTTTTTAATGAATGATACTCTGTTAAAGATATGAGTTCCCCTCTCCCTTAGAGTTTGCTGATCAGATGGTTTCCAGAAATGGCCTGCAGTAGCTTGTGTCATAAATATCTTAAATCCCACTGCATTCCATTGTATGGTATAATTTAGATCAGGTTTCCCATTGTTTGAAATTCCACTGGAGATGTTCATCCAGCACAGTATAAAAGCCGTTGTATGAGACGTGGCCATTTTGAATTTGCCAGATATGACTTTTTCTCCTGCTAGCAAGACATACTGTGTTAAACTGCTGACTATTGCTGTAAAATCAAAGCATAAATTAGAATGATTTTGTGTGTTGTTTCTTATATGGCTAAAAAATTGTTCCACAAATTCCTCCAAGGAAAGATACAAAATATGATCAAAAGGTATTTGGGCAACATAAAGATTAAATTCTGTGCAGGAAACTCCACAACTACCTGGCAAAAAGTTGGAGAAAAGAATTTTGAGCAGCTGCACAATTTTGGTAACATTATTTTTGAAGGCTATGAACTTGATTATCAGAAGTGTACAACAACAGTACGAAGGTCTCAATATAAACTTGGGCATCATTGTGCCACCAGTGAGAATACCGATTGACAACCCGAGGGTGACAGTCACTACTCCACAGATGGATTGTAAGTGCACTGGATTCTGCTGTCAAGTGATCAAATATGGAGTTCTAGCCTCAGAAATTGAGAGAGCTGATAAAGAGATAGAAATACAGCAGTCCAACAGGTGATAGAAGTGACAGAGAGAACACCTACAGGAGCAGTACAGAGGGTACAGGCAAGGAGGATGAACCAGTATCATGGTTGACTGATCATAATTGCTGTCCCATAATCCTGAAGAAGTACTGGACTAGACAAGACATCTAATGAAAGATAGACCCTAATGTGCTAAAGCAGACTGCTCCAAGTCAATTTATTTATATATTTGATATGTAACATATGAAAACATACTGACAGACTGCTGCATAAATAATGGTTATTATGGTAAATGATGGTAAAAGCAGGCAGAGAATTCCAGTAAAGCTGGACAGTGACATCTAAACAAGGCTGAGAAGAAACAGAAAAAGCATATAAGTACATAGAATGGTATAGAGCACCCTCTTCAACTTGAGGTGATGGAACCAAAGGGACTTCATTCTGCTAATGTTAAAAGCTAGTTTTCAAGGTAAAATCTTCCACTTTCTGTTAAGCACCACTATGTTAGTTTATCCATCAAAAAGGAAAGAGCAGCTCTTGCTTTTGACATGTTGATAGATCTTTGAAGTTGTGTATGGATCTTTTGTTCATAAAGCTCCCTGGTTCAGGCTCTATGCAAATGCAGTTTTTTGCAGATTGACTCAGCTGTGTCCAGAAAAACAAAGTCCTACCGGAATCAAACACAAAAAACTTTTCATACTTATTTGTGTGTCAAGATAAAAGGAAATTTTTTCAAACATGAATGCGCTAATTTGTAATTACACATTTAATTTAGTTTGATTCCAGTTTAGAAGAGCAACCTCTAGTCAAGACATAAAATAAAGGGGTCTAGGGGGTACAACTACTGCCTTTGGACTTTGGGAATTACCCCGTGAAACCATCTACAGCAAAATGCTACATAAAATAAGTATGTTGGACTGCACAATCAGGCACACTGAGTTTGTGGAAAATAAGTAGATAAATAAGCACTAAGTCTTGGCAGCTGTATTTTTCATGTGCTTTCCTTGAATGGGAAATTTGGAGTCACCATTAAGAGATGCAGAGCAGGGTACCCAGTATATTTTCAGTAATGATATGGATCTGTCTTGCACTGTATACATTTTCATAACTCATTAGATCACTCATAATACCAAATATTCATTTACATTTCATAAACATTTGTTTATATATATATATATATATATATATATAAAATCATTTATAAGGTTTCTGTTCTAACTTTCATCCTCTCAACATTTTTACTGTAGAAACATATAGAATTTATTTGGCTTTTCTTGAGGCTGAAAACTGAATGAATGCAGCTCAACTGCATGCAAAATTAAAAAGTTTCACCTGGTCATTATAGCAACATATTGACTTGAATGAAGTTTTCAATGAGTGAAGGCTTTAGCTTTTTATGTGGTTATTTACTAAAAATGACATTTTTTATTAATGTTCCTTCATGGCAACCACACTGACCAGATTATGAAAACAAAACAAATACACATAATTGCAGCGACAACAGCAACTCACTGTATATGAAGAGGCTTTGGCTCATTGGTACCCAAATGGCAGCAAGTAACACAATTTGGAAGGCTTTGCCTCAATGACACCCAAATGACACACCTGACAGAAGCGCTTTTAAAGCACAGCTGTGGATGTCAGTCCAGAGTGCAGAAGCCAAGGACAGTTTAGTCAGCACTCGCCACTGGTAAGAACTCATGGACTTGGTTACTTAAAGAATTTAGTAGATTTTAAATTACAGTAAATATATTGAGTAATTTCAAATGCCTTTTCATCAGATCTGCAGAAGCCTGCTCAGTTAATGGGTGAATTGTTACATTCAGGAGTGTTTTGTTAATTTTCTTCCTACAAACAGCCGTAGAAAAAGATGGTATAAGGCAGATTGCATCCTGAAGAGACTGACAGCCCATCCAAGACATCAGAGATCACACACATACACACTCATTTTCAATAAGCTCTTCCCCAGGTGATTGTTGCGGTGGACTGGCCTTCATTCCGGGAAGACAGGACATAAGGCTAGTCTGGATACACCTTGGACTGGATGCCAATCCATCACAGGGCAGCAAAGCATGCACACAAATCACACACATCCTAAAAGAGAACAACTGAAAATTCACAATTCCCCCACAATTCACATGAAACACAACTCAATTAACATGAAACACACAAAGTCCACGCTGACTCAGCTGTGAGGCACTGGTCATTTTCATTTTAATATAGATAAATGCATTGTAAGTATGTTATTTGTTACCTCCAGGTCCTTATTATGTATTGAAACATATGAAAATTGAAAAAGGGGTTTTATACAATATTTAGAAAAAATGTTACAGTACACTTAAAAATGTAGTTATTTTATTGTAGAGTTCATCATAGCAACATTTTTAGATATTACTACCTCTTTTCTGTAGATATATTTAGCACCCCTCTTCAGGTTTTCCTCAGCAGTTCAGGACGTACAAGTTTGCATTCATGGGCTCCAGTCTGTTCCTTCTCCTGATTTTTGGTGAGTGTACTCTACACATAGACTCGAGATAGCAATTTATTAGGTACAGCTAACTCAGCGTATGTGTGACATTAGCTACAATAACGTCTCTATGCTCTAACAAAAGTATTTTATCTTTAGCAAGTTGCAAAGTCTTTAAAGCCACCACCTTGTGGCAGAAAGTGTAAGGTGCTAGGAACTGGTTCTAAAAAATTACCATCATTACATTATTACTATTCACATTAATTCAAAGCACCTCAGTATACAAGCCTAATAGTATTTTTCACTCTGGAGTAGAATAAAACACATTGTTATTATTCTACATTGTGTTTTGCAGGGCTTTTCCCACTCTCCTCCTGTGTCGACTTTCTATACATATTTACTGACATGAATAAAAGCTGGTCTGATGCACAGAATTACTGCAGAAAGAACTACATAGACTTGATCACCATTGACCTCAAACTGCAAACGACTTTGGTGTTTTCAACTTCTGTTGAGTATACTGGCCCAGCCTGGATTGGACTGTACAATGATGTAAACAGCTGGCAGTGGTCACTGAAAGACCAGAGTATCCATACTGTGCTGGGACTGAATTTCAGCAACTGGGCAACCAGAGAGCTAGATAATAAGAATGGGAGCGAGAGCTGTGCTGTGATGTCGCTTACAAGTGGTCAATGGAATGATGCTTCGTGTCAAAATAACTTCTTCTTTCTCTGCTATGACGGTGAGTAGAAAACTGCACAATTATATGTTGCTTTATTTCACATTTACTGTATAATTGCATTTATTTTACACTACAGTGTTATTAAGTAGTAATTGATGGCTGTGTCCCCTAATGTTCAGTACTGACAGAAAATAGTGAGAATAACTGGTAAGCAGTGAAAATGTATGATACTGTTGAAGTGCTGACTGGTGAGAGATAAACAATTGTGTTTCTACAGAGAAAAACCAGACCAACTACATCTTGATTCAGGAGTATAAAAACTGGAGTGATGCTCAGAGCTACTGCCGGAATCACTATACAGACCTTGTCAGTGTGAGAAGCCGCACTGAAAATGACCTCATATGTAAGAAAATGGAAAACTATACTGATGTGAAATCAGTGTGGATCGGCCTGTTCAGACAAACGTGGAAGTGGTCGGATCAGACAAACTCCACCTTTCGCTACTGGGCAGAGGGACAACCTGATGATTATTATGGGAATGAAAACTGCGCTGTAACTGAGTTCACACGGGCTGAGATGGGAACGTGGGATGATAAACAGTGCAATTTAACATTCCCATTCATCTGCTACTCTAGTAAGTTGCTTTTTGTTGTTTTCAAGGGTAAATTAAACAACAGCAGCAACAACGATAATACTAACAATACAAAGACTAAAAATCAAAAATAAACATCCACAATAGCAAAAGTTTACATTCAAATGCTTAATAATAATTTTCAAGAACCATAGTAGCAATAATTCAGATATAGAGTTCAGATAGCGCAGAGTTGCTGGATTTTTAAGATATGGTACGGTAGGTTGTAGTGAATCTGTTTTACTATTTTCATATCGGAAATATACTAAGAGAGAATCTCCTCACAGATTTAAGGAGCATCAAAACATAATTTGTACAGCATTTAATATGTGCTTATATATGTTTTTATACTCTATGTATTTGTCTTTGTGTGTATAGATCTGACCGGAAGTGGAGGCATCTCTTTGTCATCCGGTAAGTCACACAAAATGCACGGCAACACAAATGAGCACTGATCTCATGATAGGAAATCACTGTGTCTTTGCTTACAGTTTACATTAGATGCATGTACAGGTGGCCCCTCATCTACAGCACATGTAACCTACAGTTACTAAGACCTGCCGTGGTCATCCCATCAGATTTTTTGTTTTTCAAGTCCTCATATTTGGACATAATGTCTAATGATAACTGAACAAACCTCACATATTTGTTGCTGATCAGGTCAATATTTTGTCAACTATTGGCAACATCTTAATTACAGAATATTACTTTTTTTTAAAAAAGTGGTTTTTGAGCAGAACGAGGTTTATTGTGGTGTTGCATTAAAATTTAAAAGACTGAAGCGCAACAGCTCAATTGCCCTTATTGTCTCAGCGTCGGCACTCATAAAATGCACAAATACACCTGCAAAAGTTCTTGAACGCATCAAACAGTTAGAGAGTGAGAAACTCCTGAATAAATCCTTACATCAGCTGGTGCACTATTTACACACACAGAAGCAATACATCATCCACATGACATTTAGAAATAAAAGGGAAGGTAACTATGTAGCAGAAAAATATAGTACTGTATAATACTAAATATGGCATATTTGTATCGTTTTTACATGAAAAGTATGTGAGGTCAGTAAGAACATCCTGTTATACAACACAGCATTCTCACATGTTCATTTGTCTGAATTCTTATGGTTTACAGAACACGGAATGAGGGTATTTCGGGAAAGCCGCTTTCCGTGGATGCTGTCAGAAATTAAACCTGTTGTTACTTGGAAACTGTGTATAATGTTTGTGTTTTTTTACTGAGTGAACACAATACATTTGCACTAAAAGCAAACATTTACTTCCCTCTGGCAAACACAGTCAATGCCTGGTCAAACAGTATAACTTCTAAAGGGTTATTCATTTATTCATTCATTTAATCCAAACAAACAGATACATTTGTATCTGGACCCTATCTGGTTGTAGATACAATGATATATCATATGTGATATATGAAAACGATTTTTGAAATTCTTTCCCTGCTGAAGTCAATTACTTCTCAAAGTAACAATCTTTATAAATGAAATATTTTACATTAATGTGGTCCTCCTGAATTTTTCAGCTTCCACAGGAATTCGAACAGTGGTGAGAGTGAAAATCAGTACCGATGGAGCTCTTGCCAATCCTGTATTCAGTGAGGAGGTGCTGCAGCATGTGAGCTCTTTTCCATACGCAAACCAAACTCCTCACAGAGAGAGGGCTGGTGCCATGACAGCCGCAGGTCGCAACCCGTCGTTTTGTTTTCCAGTTATGCCAGGAACTGATCAATAAAGGGATGTCAGCCGATGCAACACTACGCTGGAGGACTCAACCCAATGGGCAGGTTTTTCACCTGCAGGAGCATCATGACACCGGAATAACAGGTCAAGAGCGTAATGTGGGGGACATGCATGAGTGTCATAGAGAACAAAACCTTCCCGTAATATATTTGATATATGACTGCTTAACTGGAGAGGTGTATTAATGTAGATTCGACATGTTTTATTCACAGGTGTATGTAAATTAGGAGGAGGTTAGAGCTGCACGCGAGCCTCTGTGTAGGACTGCACTGGTGGGAGGAAGACCTGTGGGCCTCGACTCTGAACCTCACGTGCACCAACTGGCTTTCAGCTCCTTTCTTTTTTTTACTTCTGTAGATCCCCTTTATGAAAATAAGTCGCTGCTGATGAATTTTCAACATTTGTTAGATTTGGTGTCAGACAGGCAATGTAGACTGATAACATCAGCACTTTGCCGAACACTTTTAAAGTTAAATAAAAATCAGCTTTTGTTATTACCTGAAGTTTTGCCTTTTGAGGTTATTCAGAGGTAAACCATACGACACTGTCATGGTTCTGCTGTTAAATGTAGTTAACAGATGTACCTAGGTAAGCAGTGCACTCAAAAATTTGAAAACATACTTTATTAAATTGAGACTGAACATTAAAAACAATAAATATACCTTATTTTCTGTAAGTGCTCTCCCCAAAAAGCTTTTTCCCTTTCATTTAATTTACGTTTCTAGATTACAATATAACGATTAAGGAAGTATTTAACCCAAATATTTTGTTTTTGCTGTGTTAAAAGGTAAATGTAGGATTATTTTCAGGGACTGAAATTCTACAACGTAGAAAAAAATGTGAAAAGGTTCACAGGTTCAAAACTTTAAGGGGTAAATACTTGAGATACAGAACCATGGCAGAGTGTGGATTGACAGAATGACAAGGTTAAGACAGTTGTATAATAAATGTTTCGTCTTTGTAGCGAAAAAACAGAATGAAACGGACTCAGCCACAGACTGCACGATGAGAAAGAGACGGCGTTCAAAAGTTAACACGCAAAAAAACTTCCAAATGGTTTTTCATATTATTTTACCTCTTACAACACATACAGTGACTTAATTGGGTGTCTTACGAAGGCCATTGAAGTGCACGAGAACGCGAACAGTAGATATATGTAACGTTGTAGTAAGAGCACAGACACGTGCAGGCGTAAAGTGAAGACCTCCGTTTAATGTTAGAGTTTGTTCCAAAGTCGTAGTCACAAGACAAGTGTGGGTCAAAACCAGGAACTGGTGCAAAACAAGCGATGAGACAAGAGTAAAGCACGAACGAAATCTAGGAAACAAAGCAAGTCATAAACCAGAGAAGCTAACAGGAGAACCGTTCAGTATGCACGAATAGGACACGGCAATACTACGCACCAACATGTGGAACCAGCACAGGTATACATAGGGGTGAGTAGATGATAGACAGGTGAGATCAATAGACCAATAGACAGAGGAGGTGGGACAGGTATCAGGAGACTAGACCAGGGGGCGTGACGATATAGTTCTATTTTCAGGCTCAGTATGGTCAGTGTGGTACATTTTTGGTGCTCTGGTGTCATACAAATTGCTCGTCTGATTAACCCGTTTCCTTTAAAAAAAAATTTAAATTTAAAATAGTTTATGGTGTTTATATTGCATACGTTGCCTGAATTTTCAGCTTAACAGAGTTATAAATAACATCTACAACTGGCCTTTTCTCTCCTTGAACACCTTACTGAGCCTACAAACACATAAAGAGTAACCAAAGGGTTTCATTTTGTAATGCTGGCAACAGGAAGCAGACGTGCGCAGGCACAGTTTGCCCAACTTCGTTTATTGTCGGGGAATGTTCCAGAATCTTGGTCACAAAATGGGCGAAGGTCAAAACCGGTAGGCAGTACAATACCAGCAAGTTGGCAAAAACAGATGAGGCTAAAGCGGTGGTCAGACAAAAGCAAGGGTCAAGTACAATAAGGACTAGCAAGAGATCCACTCAATACACCATGAGCAGTCATTGGCAATACTTCACAAAGAACAAAGGCAAACACAGGTGTATATATGCGGGCGCGGTCTGAGCAGTTACTGGACAGAGGTACAGTAGGCAGAATCATTTATACCTAATTATAAATAATCAAACTGAAATAAATATTTATGAAGTGCTGTATGGCTTTTCACTGTGGGATGAAACCATAAGATACAGACAGAATCCGTAGATGACATCACACTGAAGTCCACAAACACAGTTAGCTGGCCACACAAAGAAATGCACAAATCATAACATTTTCTTCCTTCTATTTCTGTACCCTTTGCAATGATGTTTAATACTAACTGCTTAACAGCCATGAAATAGACATGAGTTCTGGTCTTATAGGCCATGAAGAGTCTTGCATTCTTGGTGGGGTATTGCTCTACTGTAAGACACTTTCATACAAATTCACAATAAGGGCAGTTCTGCATTTATCAGCCGAGATAAACAGCTTGACTGCAGTTTTAGGGTTAGGGTTAGGGTTAGCCGAACACCTAGACCAAATACACACAAACTGTGCACAGGAAGCAGCCAGATATGATGGACTTCAGTGATATAGTCCTTCTTGGTTCAGTCTGGTAATCCTTTTAAATCTGGATATTAGTTTTAAACATAGGTCTACTCAACTGCATGACATGATAGTTGACTTCTCACATCAGAATAGCTTAGAGTTCCTAGTTAATGTTTCAGGAACTAGAGTTGTAATCCCATTCACTTTTTAGATGTACAGCAATTCCTCACATCCAAAATCTCTATCCTAATTTTTGTTGTAATGGCTCTTGAAAATTAATACCTATATATTGGTATTCGAATGAAAATATTTGTTATGAATTTTTATTAGCCATAATAAAAAATCAGAAGGCAAATAACAATCAAAATAAATTTAAAATATCAACAAATAAATACCATACCCAAGTGGTACAGTGTGGTTTAATCAAATAATACTGTATATATTGAAATAAATTCTATTACGCTATGAATTTCCCGGAAGTCAGACACGCTGCACAATGTTATTAGCTGTTTCCCAGTGTTTTGCTTTGTCTTGGCACGTTTCATAGTTATTCAGGGGTTTTCCTATGAGCTGGGAGAACATTATTGATTTGTTTTCCCCAGTTCAAATAATGGGCAATAGACACTCGTTAACCAACATATTTTCAGAGATAAATTACATTCAGATACCGAGGAATTACTGTATTTGTCACATCCATTTGATGGGTTACTTACGGTTCAATAACAACTTTTGTTTAGAATTTAATCATATTTATTCCAGTACAAAAACTATGGTGAACATGTTCAAATTGATTTAAATGAGTTAAGCCAAAATCTTAACGATTTCCTTCAGTGAAGTTCCCAAGGAGGCACCTGGTATAATTTATTTCTGTATGTACACAGAAGTGTCACGCATGTATCTCAGGCAAAGAGGTCTAAAAGTGTCACAGCTGCCTTCAAAGTGCCATTTTCTGCCTATCATGAAATCTAAGACAGAAATAACACGTGGACTTATATACAGTGCCTTTATGACACACCAGGATATGACTATATATTCACAGAACATCTTTGTGTTGACAGAGCAAAAATAAAGCACAGAGACCGACTTCTGCACGACAAAGCAATATATAAATATGCAACAGAGAAGTTCATTTTGAAAAGGCAACACTCTTTCAAAGCTATCTCCTTTTTTTCAAGATCATGACCCCTGATCTCACAACTCATTGCAAGGCATGATCACATGCAGAAGACTTACAGCATCTCGATCTGTTTATGTCCTACAGATGATATTTTTTGGAAAGTGCGACGCTGGAATGAGGAAAACAGCAATACACTCATGTACGCATGAGGAAAAGATAATAAATAATGCATAATTATTATGGGTTTTCTTTTATGCCTTGAACTGTTAGTTTGTCATCAGTTCTAGGGGCTTTCACAGTGTAGCTGAACCCAAACATATTGCCAAAATATTAATTGCTAATGCTTTGAATTATCACAAAAATTACAATGTTACAATGAAATGATTAAACTCTAGTGTTATTTTTATTGACTGATGTGGTAGAAAAAACCTCACAGATGCTGGGTTAGAAGAAGACCTGCCAGAATTCTGTTTATTTCTTACCAACAATATTGTGGGAAGAACCATATACACTCAAACAGCATCACACAGCCTCAATGAGCATACAAGTCTTGTTGCTTTTATAAAGTAGATCCAGCCATAGTAACAGTAAACAGAATCCATGGTAACAATAAACAAGATAGTTTGATGAACGCACAGTATGAACTCACAGTAACAATAAACACATATGAACGCAAACAGTATTGATCATGAACACAGAGAATAACATGAACAGAGAGATAATGTCAAATGCGCCAAATTGTATTTTACTCTCACACTGACAGAGTAATATTGCATGTCCAAATTCAGCACAAAGTCAACACGGTGAACACCCATCCTACTACAAATGATTCAGACATTCACATGTAAGACATTTAATCTGACTTTCAGTTAAATCACATTTTTAAATAGATCATTATTTGTGTGGGAATACCAACAACCAAAACAGGTCAAAAGTCCCAGTGCACATTGGACTGGACCCCACACAAGTGCAGAATAGTTATATACACTTAATCCCTGACACTGTCACAGACTTGGTGGCATGTTTGGAATCACCAATTCACTGTTTCAGGACCTAGAACACCTGGAGGAAGTTCTCTTGAGCACAGTTGAACACAGCAACTCCTGTTACTGAAACCAGGTTCAGGGGTTATGAAGCACCAGTACTACCCGGTACATTACTGTGCAACCCTGTAACTAGCTTTTTTTTCATTTTCCATTACAACACACAGGGAATATGGCTGTTCCCGTTATGAACATCTGTCAATTACACACATACACCTCAGACAACAAGGGTTAAATACCTTGTAGGATTTTTTAAAAAATGCCTAGCTAAGCATATAATGTAACCTAAAATGAAAGTTGTGTATTGCAGCAGACTAGAAGATGAACAGATATTCACTGGAAACTGCTGTGTCGAAATATAACAGGACAAAACTGCAGATGATAAGGACTTCTGTACTCATACTGTGTCAGCAGTTAATCACAGTAGTATATAATCCTGCAACTACAAAATTCCTCTTGTTAAACATTAACGCTGGTGCAACTCTGGTCTCAGCAAGATCATTTATCCTGAACTTGCATTTCTTTTCAGGTACAGCAATGTAAGTTGTCTCAGCTTCTGTTTTGCATATTTCTTTCTTGGACTAGTACAGGAATTGTGGGATATGCTGCACTAATTATATAACTATACTTACATAATTTCTGAGGTTTTCAATGGTTTAAAACTGAAATATATGCTTAGTAGCTGAAACAGAAAAATACAAGACAAAACATATTTAAACAAAAATAAAGTGAGAGGCGTGTTATTGCATATATTTTGCTGTTGTATCACAATGTATTGACTAAAACCCTTTTTTCGGTCTGACAGAATGGTATGGCGTTCGAAGAGTTAGAAAAAGGTAACATGACGAACTTCAGCACAACAGCAAACAGCTCCAGTGAAATTTGTCCAAAATATGAATTTGAGCACATTTTTAACTGGATCATCATTTGTGTTGGAATACCAACAATTTTTTTGGTAAGCTATGCCCTGGTTCGTCTGGTGAAGGCTGACCACGTTGCTCCTGTCTTCGTCATCAACCTTCTTTTATCCAATCTCTTGCAAATCATAACAAGGCCAGTTTTTACAGTGATGGAAAATGGAATTCCTATCAACAACAATGTCTACAATTTTTTTGCTCAGCTAGTTAACATTGGTTTTGTGTCAGGCCCGTTTTTCATAGTGTGTATCTCTTTGGAGCGATATCTGGTGGTTGCTCACCCAGTGTGGTACCGCTATCGGCGCAACATCAGAAATTCAGTCTTAGTGGCTGCAGCTGGCTGGCTGTTTGCAACACCTTTTGCAATAGTGGTTTTTTACAAGTTTTCTAAATATATACATGAAATCTTTGCAATAGTCTTTCTTTTACCCTTCCCTTTCCTGGTTTTCTTCAATGTGGGCACCATAAAGCACCTGTCAGGAACCATCAACCTACCCAGAGCTGAGAAGAGAAGGATTTTCAGTACCCTCCTTATGGTTCTGGGCATCTATTTGGTGTTATTCCTTCCCTACAGTTTTTTTCATCTGTTCAAGGAGTTATTCAACAAATCTGACTCATGCTACCTTGAACAAATTGTGTTCAATCTAGTGGACCTTAGTGCTATAGTGGACCCCGTGCTCTACATCTTCATGAGAAAGGATGTGAGATGGATCTTCAAATTGTCTATTTGCTGTAGAGGACTGATGGGAGTTAATGACAGCAGCAGGACATCTGAGGGATATCAGGAAGAATCGGGCGCTCTTGGATCTACACAAGTTGAGGCTGTCAGCAGTGTGTAAAATTGCCTCCTAGGAGCCCATCATAGGTTACACTTGTGACCAGAAGCTCCACAACCACAGGAGTTGACTGGCAGTGTTTCCTAGAGGGAGGGATTCATTTGACCATGAATCAATGCCTCAGCCACTTTGCCAGCAACATCCAAGATGAAAGAGTCATCTTAAAAACATTCTGCAGGATTCTAGCAAATTGTTATTATTCCAAAAAACTTTCAAGCTCAGAAAAAAGGCTTTATCTGTCACTTTTCACTGCTTTTAACATTATATTTGAGTTTAAAACATATTGAGGAATCTAGAGTAAATGTGCTTGCAATAAATATACATTTCCTTGAAACCTAAGTTATGAGACATGGTATCGATATCAGCGAAACATCAGAAATTCTGTCCTAGTGGCTACAGCTTCCTAGCTGTTTGCAGTTCATTTTACAATCATTGTTTTTTGAATTTATGCATAATATCTATAGTACACGCTTCATGGTAATCCTTTCCTTTCTGGTTTTGTTCAATATGGGCACCATACAGGGCCTTTCAAGAACTATCAATTTGCCCAGTTGTGAAAAGAGAAGGATTCTTGGTACCTTACTTAAGGTTCTTGGCATCTACTTTCAATTTCTGCTTTTAACATTTTAAGATTTTATTCTTTCTATGCACTTTTTACTCTGTTACTTAAAAGTGCAATAAAAATTCTACTTAAAAATATTAATGTAACCTTGGGAATTTCAAGCATATGTATATTGATGAGAGGAGAACTTACCAGGACGATGGTTTTGTGTTTTGTTTCAATAGCTTATTCACTATATGCACTTGATGAGAAGATTTTGTGTCTGTTAAACTTATAACATACATAGAGGTCACCTGTCACGTTTTATAAACTGGTGCAAAAAAAGGAACTAAACTTGCATTTCTTTGAGGATGGGACTTGTCAGCTTTAGAAATTATACTCAGTTCAGTAGTTTAGTGGCTTCTATTTTCCACGAGAATCAACTATGAAATATTGGGGCATCCACTGTTCTAGGAGTGTAAAGAGTTGTTATTTTTGTATTTGTGCTAATTTGCATGTAACAATTGTGTCCACTGTTGACTGGAATGTGAACGTCAGTACTGAAATAGGCACCAATCTATTGCTGGTAAGGTTGGTTTGTGGGTTTTACCCTTTCTGGATGAATGGTGCTCTTCATGCTGAAATGGAAAAACTTCAGTTAACCCTCATGCCTCATATTTTAATAAACTCTGTAGTATGAAAGTCACATTAATGACTTTATTCTCTGCCATCACTCATTACTGCAATGGCATTACTGCTCATTTGTGGTTTTAAAACAGTCTTCTGGAGTTACCCAAAGGTTGTCAAGATTTTTCCTCATGGAACCATTCTGAGATAATGTGACAGAAGGCATACTATATATATTATATAAATAAAATAACACTGCTAGAGATGAATATGCAGAGCACTTAACACAAGCTCACATTAATAGGTACTATTTTCCGAAATTGCAGTTGGCAGCTGTTTAAAAAAAAACCCAACACAACTCACAGGATAACGTATGAATAAAGCTGTAGCAATTATAAACGTCTGTCATGCACACATCACTTACAGTGTACACTAGACCGTCAGTCTGGTGATCTCCAACCACACAGAAAAATATTATGCACATCATAAAACATGCGTGTGCCAAGCAAAAAATGTCTTACTATATTTCTCCTTGTTGTTTAAACTGTTTATAGCTGCACATCAGGAAACCAACGATAAAAGTTGCATAAGTAATTACACACATCTTCACCCACACCAACATAGGAAGAGATATTCACAGCAAAGGAAAAAGATAAAGAAGCACTTCCTCTGCAAGCTGCTGCACAGAGTAATGCTTATGTAACACCTAAATAAATACAATTAAAACAATCACACTTTTAATTTGTAGTCTCAGTAGGTTCTTTAGGCAATGCCTCTAGAGGAGTGACCAGATCCGCAGGACTTGCATCTTGCTAGAACTTTCAGTGTGCTTTCAGTGTTAAAAGAGCTGACAGTGAACTTTTAAAGGTAGGAATATGAGTTTTAAAATTTGTTGTCGTTCAGTCATGCCTGACCCTTCGTGACCTCATGGACTTAGGCATGCCAGATCCTTCTGTCATCAACCATCTCAAATCAATGTTTATTATTTTACTAATGTCCTGCACCCACCCTGCACCTTCTCATCAACCTCGGCCATCCCATTTTCCTCTTGCTGTCAATCTTTCCCAGCATCAGAATCTTCGATAACATTAGATGACATTAGATTATTTTATTCATTTAGGATGTAGATATTACATGAACAAGGAGGGGTGGCACTGTGCTGCACTGTTGTAAGTGTAACCAAATTTATGACATAATGAGTTCATGGTTGCATGTTTTCATGTGTGTAAGTTCACTTTGTTTTACTAAAAATATACAACAGGTGACCAAAAGATACTAAGAATTTATCCAGTTCAGAGAAGGCAGTACAATTTTATATAAAATATATAAATATATGTGTGTGCGTGTATATATATATATATATATATATATACACACACACACACGCGCACGCACACACACACACACACACACACACACACACACACACACATAGCAGCCACGATTATTTCTGAGTGATGGAAAAGACAATGAGTCTACAAAGGAAAAGTTTTACTCTACTAACATTGCCACTGTCAAGCCCAGAGTGCCTGGACTGGAGGCCTTTCTGATGGTCATTTTGACAGATTCAGGAATAAGACAAAGAGGATGGAGATGATGTGTCGATCAGTTTCCAGATCATTGCTATGAGGTATAAGTCAGTCTTTAAGACTTTTGCCACAGAAAATGAGAAAATTCATAAACATCCATATCTCATCCCGATCTCTCAGCTTTTCATTAGAGTTCAGTAACAGCTGTCAAAGCACATGGACTTTGGAGCAAGTTGATATAAGAATATCCAGTATCTTTTTGTGGTTGTTATTTCTGATACAGGTCTCTCACAGTCTGCAGCTAGAGGCCAATCACAGGTTGCCGCGATGTATATAGATGATTTAGCAGAGAGAATAGGCCACATGTCAACTGCAGATGGCCTCATGGACAAACAGTAAAACACTTGCAAAAAAGAATGCTAAAAATTGCTTGCCTGTCAGACATTGTATCTGTACTTGGCTGACTGATTCCAGCTACAACTTGACAGCTTCAAGACCAAGATCCTTCACCTCTGGGTGTGCTCATTTAAGTGTCGGATACTCTCAATCAAACTTGAATGATCTCAGTCCTGGCTCCCGTCTGATGTACGTGATCAAAGACACCACACTATAGTTGAATAAGGAGAACTACATTCTCCATCAGAAGTAGGTATGACTTCCACGTCCAGTCTCAAACCAAATCTAGAGAAGCTGGAATCAATTGAAAAGCTATCCATAGTGCAGGACTTCCAAAAACTGAAGCAGTACTTCCCCAGATTTTTCCATATTAGCCCAGCCTTCGTACACTCTGTTTAATAGTAAGAGGCCATGGACAGCAAGTAGCATTTGAATGCTTGAAAGAGCTGCTGGTACCAGCATCTGTCCTGACATTCTGCCTCTGTAACCAAGTCTTAGCAGTGTCTGCAGATACAAGCTGCTGTAGTATTAGACAGACACTTGTACAACTTTTTGCAGAATGAAAACTGATGGTATACTGTTCCAGAGCTTGGGGTTTGGGCTTATAAAAAGCTTGAGAATCAGCTCTATGCTCTCACTCATCAACACCAGAGTGAAACAGCATACTCTTGCACTGTCAAAGACTTGTCATGTAGTTAGATAGAAACCGATGGCAAGAAAACCCTTAGTCTGAGAGACATGATATTGTCAAGATTGTTGTTACGCCCCCACTACTGGCTCCTGTCTAGGGTGGTGGAGTGGGAGCATAAACAACAAGC
>UFQX01001311.1:51873-68602 GCA_900497675.1 Arapaima gigas | reverse complement strand
TCTACCTGTACTTCTCAACACACATTGAAGTTGCACGTCTAACACTTTTGCACAGTACTGTACCTCAGTATCCGAACGCAGGTTCCTGGAAAATGGCTTGAATATCGCAAACCAGTGTGTAGAGAAGCAATTTCCATCATTTCTTATGAGGACAGTTGCGAGTTGTTGCAGGTTCATCTGAGAAACCGCAGTTAATATCGCCAATGCTCTAAAATACCTGCTTCAACAAACACTTTGAAGACCGAGTACCTCCTTACCACACGGATGTGGATTTGTGTGTTGATATGCAGTAACTTTTTCATTTATTCATCATATATTACATTTCGTTACTTATTAAGTGCTGTAATAATATTGACTAACATATAAACGAAAACAATGTAGAACTGAAAAAAACAGTAGATGTTCTGGTGAAGGACTTGATAACACAATGACAGGTACAGGATCGTCGATATCGGAGGACAAAGAGCTGCTCTCGGGACGCCGGAACTTGAAGGCTGTGATGATGGTTGTCAGCTGAGGATGAAAAAAGCTCAGTAAGTCTGGCAGAGACTGACAAGGCAGATGACGGGCGCAGCGTTGCCTCCTGGCTTTGCACTCGCTCGCGCACCCGTCTCAAATGCCTCGGAGGGTCGGCTTCGCTCGGACGGCACACGTCGCGCCGGGACTTCTTGACTCGGCCACCGATCCGTGTATTAATATGTGGCGTTTGCCGGAAACCGGGAGCTCGAATACCGGAATCCAGGCTGTGCGTGTGGGCAGCACCTCGTGTTGATCTCTTAGGGTTAGTCTCAGGGGATGTTCTTGGGAAGCTCTGTTCTCTCTACACATTCATCTTCCAGTCCCGAGCGCTCGTACACGTGGGCTGTTTCCATGTAGGGCTCCTGAAGACAGAATGAAACGCAACAACGTCGCCACTAAATAACGAAATGAAGAGAAATAGGAGGCCGGTGCTGACCGGCTTTTTCTCTGCGTGTTGCAGGACTCACCGGTGTTGGTGGGGTTGTGATGACACCGTGTGTTGGGGGGTGAGCTGCAGTATGGATGTAGAACCTGAGGAGCTCAGGAAGAAGGTGGAACAGGAGGATCGAAGCTGAGGCCAGGATAGGAGCCCGGCAGGGCGACGCGGCGCCCTTCCCCTATCAAACGTTCAAAAAGTGCTTTAAAAATGAATATTGCAGCAGCGCTAAATTGACGCACTCCTTTCAGCAACGCCAGGAGTCGCAAATCTGTTCCTTTGTCGCTAAGTGATGTGGCTGCCGTACGACGCTCACTGTGTGTCTCACTTTAGCAAAGCATTTGCGTCATGACGCTCCGCTTAAACATGCTCGAGCACCGTGTTAGGACCCCGACGGCTAATTTGTTCTTCGTCAAAATTCCCACGACCGTTTTCACGCTGCAACTTTCTCTTTCTTTCCCTGCTTTTCTGCTGCTAAATCTTCCACGAGAAGGAAAACCCCAGCCGGCAATTTTCGATGCGGTTTCGTGAGACGGTTTTTGTATCCTCGTCCAGTCGTCCATCCCCGCCTGTCGCCAGTTTTTGCCAGTCCCGCCGTTCCTGCAACGCCGGATCCTCACCCCGCCGGATCCTCACCCCGCCATTTTGTGCCGCTGCCTCCCTGGGCTGGGAAATGGTAGGCCGAGTGGAAACGCAGGTGAGAAGGGAAGCGCCTGCGTGTTAAAAACACGCGGCTCGCGCTCCTTGGCGACGTTCGAAAGCAGCGAGGTTTCTCGCGTAGCTGGGGCGATGCTCGCGTCCGAGCGCGTCTGGGGAAGCGAGTTACGCCTCGACCTGGGCCAAAACCCCGGGATACACACGTTACCCGGCTCTCGTTCTAACGCCCGCGCAAGGAACAACAAAATAAAAGGAACGATCCGTTAGCTTAAGTCATTCGTTCTCGTCGTCACGTATCGACTGCCGCCCCCCCACCTCCCGCCCGGGTGTCCGATGTCGAGCGGGGAGGGGTTATTGACATCTGACCCCCACGCGTGTAATGCTTGACTTTCACATGTAACTACTGCGCCCAGGCGGAGGGAAAGATAAATGTTAGCCTAAGAAATTGCAATTGATTTTCCCACAGGCCTCCCAAAACATAATCAGTGTTTTATAAATTATACATTTAATTTCAATAAAACGCAGGAGAAACAAAGTGTTGATTGCGGTGGGCTTCAGGGTCTGGCTGCATATTAGGCAGGAAATATCGTGCACTTTAAATGAAGTCAGGAGAGTTTTTTCTTTTATTTTATTTTATTTTTAAGTAGGGGTTCGTTGCCACGATGGGGAAACGTCCGCGTTGCTGTGCGGCGCACAAAGGCGGCCACGTGGCAGCGTAGCAGTCGACGCTCCGCCCGCGTGCGGATCTGGACCCTCCTTGAGCGCAAAAAAAAGAACCACACGACTGGAGGCCCTGAGGGGAGTTAGACTGGATCCGGCAGCGAGCCGGGCAGCAGAACTTTGAAACCGACAGAACCTATTTGAAGCAGATTTCTAAATATTAAAGAAAAGAGAAATGGGTTCGTGTTAGAAAATGGAAGGTTTAACCACGGGCAGGTTACCAGGGTGGCTCTAAATAAGTCCATCACAAGCATTTACCGCGAAGCCTTGACTCCTGAGACTCTGGACCACAAATCACCTGCTTGTTTCGTGCCGCAAGTGTCTCGGCGTTCCTCTAAGTGACGCTTATTGCTATAGTTCGAGACGCGTTGCTGCGGTGTGAAAACTCGCGTCCCCTTCGCTAATGGCCAGAAGGTTCGACAGAGACCAAAGCATGAAATACATGCATTGCAAAGCAAACGTGTGTTTCCAGTTATCGAAGGAGCACCACGTTTCGCTTCTGCTACCTCTGCCTTGCTCAGCAAGCGCGTCGTTTTCCGGGAGACCTTTTTATTTTTGAAGTCTAAGATGACACACGGTACGGATGAATGGTTTCCGCCCGGAGTTCGAACTGAGGAAGTCGATGATTTCCCGGTGACTGTGGAACAGCAGCTGTGCGGTATCTGTGGCGAACATCACAACAAATGCTCCTGGTCTTCACATGTGAGCTTGTACAACTGTGCCGTTTTTTTAACCTAGAATCTGTTTAATTGGCTTTAAACGGTCACTCCTTTGGTTTTCATTTGAAGTGAGATGAGCCGGAGCTGTGCTGACTGCAGAGCGAACTTGACTCGTGGCGCATTAGGACTTGTCGAGGCGGAGGAGGCTGGGAGGTGTTTTTTGGCTGTGAGGAGACCTTTCAGAGTATCTGCTTAAAGACATTTTTTTCTTGCTTTGAAATCTGACTTGCGCTGCCGCACCCGGAGCTCCCGCCAGCGGTGTTGTTCTCGTGCCGCACGGCCCTCGCTAGATGTTCAGCGGGCACTTGGCCCTCCTCAGGTTTCCCTGGGGTTAGTTAGGCCTGTCCTGCAAATAAAATCCATCCCTTTGCTCCGCGTCTGCTCGTGCTGACTCGAGGAAAGCGAAGCGCCCGGATTTGAGTGGCACCCTGCGGTGACAATGGATTGTCGGGATTCTTTTGCCGTAACGTCGCCGTCTCGTTCCTTTCGGCACTTTCGAATCCTCGCTACGTCGCGCCCCCTGTCCCTTTGCACTGACTCCGCTCCGCCGTTTTCCGTGCTTCTCCAGGGCTAAAGGCGCCTCTCGGTGTGAGAGGGGCGACAGGCACCGTCGCCCCGACGCCATCCGGCAGCGACGCACACCGAGAGGCGGGCCACCCGCCGTATTTTTCCACTCGCCGATCCGGCCTTTTTCTCCTCGGAGACGCCGAGTCGATTTGGCGAGCGCGTTTCCGGGGGGATAAACGCCCAGCTCCGGTCACCGCTTCACGCCGCGCCGCGCCGTCGGGACAGGAATTAATTGCCGTGTGCGCGGCGAGCCCCGTCGCGCCGGGATTCGGTCGCGGGCGCAGCTGGGAGACACATCATTAAACACGGCGAGCGCAGCGGGAACAACAGGCAGAGGACCGAGGCCCCGAATGGCAGCAGAGTGACCGCACTGTGGTTCCTCTGCTACCGCGGTCAGCTGAAGTTCTCACTGCGCCCGCGTACGGTCCCTCACGTCTCGCCCGGCGGCATAAAAACTCACTCGCTTAACAGCTTATATTTTTATTTAATTGTTTATGCTCCGTTACTTTGGCCCAGTGGACAGTGTTCACATTTTAATGGCTTTTAACCTTCCGTTACCTGTCTAGTTGAAGGGTGACTTATAACAGATGTCACAGTGACGGTCATGTAGGTTCCGGGACCGTCACTGCCCCCCCCCCCCACCCCCTTTTATTCGTCTCCGTGCTGCTCTTTACATCAGTTACGCCTTATTTCATCTCAGAGTAGTTGGTGTTTATTTTATTTTATTTTTTTTTGTGGAAAAAAAAGGCTCCTAAAAAACTCTTTTAGTGACCTGGCAATGTGCGCCTGCCGGGTTACAGCTAAAACCGTCGCAGGGTTTAATGGTACTTACAGCACAACAGGCCATTTCCAGTCCAGCCGTAATGGAATTACCGTAGTTGCCCTGGGGCAGAAGTATTTCCACCGTTTCGCAGCATTCTCCCTTCAGATTGAAAGACTAGACAGATAACGTTAAAACTCCGAAATGCGTTTTGACTCGATTTTTTTTTTTTTTTTTTGAAAGGCGGACAAAGGAAATGAAGCGGCTCCTACGATTTCCTGATTTCCAAGCGGCTCCGGTTTTTGCTCGGGGCTGTGACGGGAATTCCGGCTGCAGACGTTTTTTTTTCTGTTTGTTTGTTTGCAAAGTTTTCCGCTTAGAAAATTACCGCAAAGCGATAGGCGTCGACTGTTAACAAAGGAACTCCGGGCCGGGTAAAGAGGCGAGCGAGGTCTGTTCGGAGACCCGCCGCCGTCTCGGGTGGCGCTCGCGGGGAGTTCTCTGCTACAGGGAGGTGCTGGATTGTTTTAAGAGTCGCGCAGCTAAGAAAACAGCAGGTTTGGCTCTGCTCGTTCCTCCCCAGCAGCTGCCACAGTTTACCCCCTGCGTTGCGCCTCCGCGGTAAATAAGCTCGTCTCAATTAGTCGGTTCGCACCGAGCAAGATGGAGCGAGATAAAAGTTTAGGGTCCACTTCAGAGGGTCCTGCCGTCTCCGTGGTTACGCTCGGACCAGACGGCGAGGAAGTCATTAATCGGCGGAGCTCAAAACCGCGTTCCGAGAGCCGCCTTTGATGTGTGAAACTTGCCGCCTCGCCGCCATCAATAATATCCAAGGGCGCGTGCGGCCTGTTAAACTTATTTTCAATTAAAGTTCCAGAGGTGGACCCCCCCCGTCCCCTGTCCCCCGTCCCCCAGGCCACTACCTGAGGCTTAGACTTTCTACTCCTCCCCACATTCCCTCTTCTAAAGGATAATGATCTGAAGAGAAGCTTGGCTGTCGGAGACCATTGGATCAGACCTGACTCCCAGACACTGGCTGGTCCTAAATTGAAGTCTCTGCCTCCTGGACTCTTTTATTGATTTGTTTTATTTTTCTGCCTCTTAGGGTTCTCAGATATAACACACCAGCAGCGCAGAAGTTTGTAATTTGCACTTGGTTAAGGCTGGAATTGACCTAAACCAACAGGTTTTTCAGATATAACCTTATCACCGTCATGAAGACTTTGTAGTTTGCCGTCGGTCGAGGCTCGAATCGACTTAAGCCCACGACCCCGGCGGTAATCGCGCTTTCGCACATTTCTACCGCCGGGCTGCACCGGTGGCTCCGCGGAGGACCCGGCTCCGGCCGTCTGCCCGGAGTTTTCTCCCGCAGGTGCTTTTCTGCTTCCCTCGCTTTGACAAACCGCGCTGGCGTCGGCCCGGGTGCTTAGAGCGCTCATTACGGCGCTCTGCGTTGGAGATGTCCTCCCCGATTCGATATCCTCCATTCACTCAAATCATTGTCTGTTTCTCACAACAAGCCGTTGCTGTCTGATCAGATTTTCAATTTACTTACAGATTAGTGCAAATCCATCAAGATTAATTCGGGGGATGGGGGAGCGTGGAATATCCCAAACCACAGCGCAAGGTGCCTTCGTTTCGCTCTCGCCGGCGGCGCGCGTCGCGACAGCGGCTCCGCAAACAGGTCGCTGCGGCCGGAGACTTCGGTGCGGAACAGCTGGAGGTTTTCGCAGCAAAGGACGAAAACCAGACGCCGACGTCCCGGCCGGACTGTCAGTGACACGCAGAGCAAAGCGAGCAAAATGAGGGACACACACTGTACACACAGCAACACGCCGCACGTGGAACACACACTACACACGATGCACACGACATACACACAGTACACACACTGTACACGCTGCGCACGCCGCACACTCTGCACACAGCACACACATGGGCGCACACGGAACACGCACTACACACGATGCACACGACATACACACACTGTACACGCTGCGCACGCCGCACACTCTGCACACAGGACACACACGGGCGCACACGGAACACACACTACGCACGATGCACACGACATACACACACAGTACACACACTGTACACACAGCAACACGCCGCACACTCTGCACACAGCACACACACGGGCGCACACGGAACACGCACTACACACGACGCACACGACATACACACACTGTACACGCTGCACACGGCACATGGCATACAGAGCACGTACACGGCGCACACACGGTGCTCACTGCTGTCATTGCAGGTACTCCTCACTGTTAAGACATTGTGGCAGCTGAGTTTCACACGGCAAAAAAGAAAGAAATATAGTAAAAAAATACAAGGTTTTCACGTGGTTTTCGAAATCTATTGGAAAACACTTTCCAGCGAAACGCAGCTTTTCATACAAACATTTCTTCTATATCTATTTCTATATCTTCTTCCGGACAACAAGTGCCGCTACAGCGGCTCCGCTGGCCTTTCAAGACACTCTTTTGCGACGGCGTGCAAACACTCTCCGAAGCGGGATGTGCGAAGACACGCGTTGCCGATACCGTGGTAACCGGAGGGCGGCGGGCTCCCCGTCTTCGGAACGCCTCTGAATCGCTTCAGCGAGAACCGGTTTCGGTATATGAATTCCAGGTAGGAATTCGGAAGCCCCAGGGCCTTTCGCTGTACCTCGGTATGAATGTGAAAGCGTTGAGCTCCAGTTGTATTACCGTTCTTTTAATTAAGAATTTTCCTTTGTATTTTAATTAAAACGCCTCAAGGATCTTATCTTTATTAATTGAAAAAAAAGGTACAGGAGGTGTCAGTTACTGCGAAGGAGGGTTTTTCTGAGCGTTTGCTCGACGATGGCGACGGATCGGCCGCGCGCTCCGACCGTAGGGCTTCGCCGAACGGACGGTTCGCCGACGCAGCCGACGCAGCCGAAGCCGTTCTGACGCTAACCTCGGTCGGGTTTCTTTTAACGGACGCGTGAGCGGATGAAACGCCGTGCGGCGGACGTCTCCGTGCGTNTTCTGACGCTAACCTCGGTCGGGTTTCTTTTAACGGACGCGTGAGCGGATGAAACGCCGTGCGGCGGACGTCTCCGTGCGTTCTGCCGACCGCTATCCCGCGAGAGAAATGGGTGGAACGGTTAAAAAAAAAAAAAAAAAAAATCGGGTTATAAACATACGGGGCCGTCGCTTGACAATACAAATGCGGAAACTATATTTGTATTTTCTCGACTGCGACGCCAGTGGCCTGCTGTATAAGTTTATTTGCGGCGCGACCTCCGAACGGCACAATGGAGGAAGAACCCAGGAGTCCTGCCAATAGTTTAACAAGCCCTGTAGCTCAGCGCTATGTAATATTTCATGAATAAACATCGTAATAATTGAGCCAGAAATTCTAGCAGTTTATTCCGATCAGCGAAAATCGCATAATAAAAGGGCTCGTAAATATCCCTGGCCTCGTACCGCTGAATGGCATCTCCATCCGCTGGGAGCCTCGTCCTCATTCATTCGCTCACTGTGTATTTCCATCATATGACAGCTTACAGATTTGTTTCTGTCACTGTCTGTCTCCCTCTCTCTCGGTCGCTCTGTGTGTTTGATTCAGGCTTGTTTTTTTTTTTCCGCCTTCCTTTGCTCGGGTGTCAGTTTACCTGTGGCAGGACTGGGACATATGGAAATCCGGTCTATTTAAAATCAGCAATTACTGAAGGACAGTCACTAGGCATTAGCAGCCGGTTGCATCCGTTGTCAGTCTTGTCCCTTCCTGGCATCAGCGTCCCTCTAAACAAGGGATATCATCTCCCACTTTAAGCGGTAGAGATTGTGGTGTGGAGAAACTCGGTCCGTTTGTTTCGGTTTGACACGTCATAAAAGCATGTGCGCAATATGAAAGAGGAATTGTCTAGAAGTCTCATTTTTAGAGCTTTACCACCAAAACACTGCAGGATGTTGTAGACATACCAACGGTGGTTCCATCCTGAGGTCAGGGAGCCTTTTAACCACCCGGTGTCTCGCACCTTGTGGGCTTGTAGGCCTCTACTGCTTTGGTGTCCTTTCGCAGAGGAACCAGGAAGGAGGACAGGGAGAGTTTGTTGTATCGTATCACGTAGGATATGATGAGAAACGGTGGAAATAGCAGCGAAAGGACAGTTGGTCGTCGTTCCCTTTAACTGAGCTTTGCTGTCCGACAGTATTTCACGACGGTGTCGTCGAGGCGAGCCTGAAAGTGTCATATGGGAGACTGCTCTTCGCTTCTGCGAAGAACCATATAAATGTTTATGAAGAGGAAAAAAGTACGACATCTGGCCTTTTTAGACATGTCGACTTGAAAAAGTCAGTAATGTGAAAAACTGCTCTGCTTGACCTCAGTCTATAATGGAGGTCGAAGTGGTTTTGCGTGTAAGATTTCTTCTGGCGACATGTGTAATCCGGTGCCTCTTGAAGTCATACACACACAAAAAAACGCACGGGTCTGCACACGTGCACACACACACACACACACACACACACACACACACACACACACACACAGCATAAACTAAAGTTTTGTCAAAGACATCATTTCGATTGGGAAGTATTAGTCAAAACTCCTGGCCTCAGCCCAACATCAACCACCGCACATACGCACCCCGTTACTTCTGCCCTGCTGGCACTGTTTTCCTCAAACCCGCCTCCACCTCCATCTTGTTCAAGGCATCCCTGCAGGGGGGCTCAACAACCTCGCTCGCCAGCAGGTGCGGTCCCTGGAGCAGATTCCGAAGCCCAACGGACAGTAGACCAAGCACCCACCCAAACGCATAGCCAATCTAATATTTCAAAATCCTGAAATACCCACATTTCTCCTAAAGTAAATATCACACGCTCATTCCTACATATTATAAACTTGTGCATAATTCAGACTTCCTCTTACTCGTGTAGTACCTTATTTATATGCTGTAACGGTGGGATGTTAAATGACCATCCACACTTAGGAGCATCTGTTTGCTCTTCAGCTCTCTCAGGTTGATGCTGTCTAGAGCAGCAGCTGACCACATTCACACCCTGAAACAGATGCTTCTAAAATGTCGCCCCACTAAAATGTCACACGGAAAGAACCTCAGCGTCAGAAAAAAAAAGTACAGCCTAACAGCCAACATCTGATGCCTGAAATTCCAGCTGTCAGTTCTGGAAGAAGCCTGCAACTGGAGGGTGTTGAGTGAGCATCATCCTCCGGGCTCCGTTGCTGCTGGGTAGCCTTCGGTGCAGGATTTGCCATCAGACGTGTCTCGAGTCTTAATCAGATGGAGATGGAGACCATTTCAATTAGACTTGAGAGGTTTTAACTTTAGGCTTTGAATGGCTAAGGTTGCAGTCATAAGGACACGTCCCAGCTTTGCCTTCTCAGAGCTTAAAGACTGGCTCACAACATTTCCTTCCTGCAAAAGGACTCAAAGTGGAGATTTAAAAGTCCAACAGTAAGAGATTTGACCGCAGAGGCCAGAAGGACCTTCCGGGATTCAATCAGCAGTTGAGGTGAAGGACCAGTTTGCCAGGGTTATGATTTTAAGATTGACATCAGCATGAACGGTTGAAATTTATGCTGTAAGTACCAGTCTCTCAGCCGCCAACCACTTCAGTTGACCATCTCTTCTCTGGAGAGCCTCAGAGCTGGAAGAACATTTCTAGCCCAAGAGTCTCTCATTCCCTGTATTCTAATCCAACCCTATGATTTATCAGCAAAGAGCAGCAATTGACCCTTTGAGGAGTGTGTACAACCCCTCGCTCCGTCTCCTTATGACCGTGAAGGACCGGCAGCGTTTTGCTGTGGCCAGACCGACATGGCCGGTAATTAATTTCCGCTGGCAGCGGCGGGCCGCGTGTCGCCACGTCCGTTAGCGCTGGCCGCAGCCCTCCCTTCTCATCCCAGGGCTTCGAACGGAAAGGCTAGCCTAGCTTTAATGTAGACACGAGCTTTTGGGTCTCCACACGAGTGGAAGGTAGAAATAGAAAGCACGAGAAGGGCTGCAGAAGGATTTTTTTTTAAAAAAGCAAAGTGCGCAAGGACGCTTTCCTTCATGTGTGGCTCTGGCTCACCCCGTGTCTGAGCTTCTGCAGAGCTCGTGGAGTAGCGCCTGTTAAAGCTGACCTATTTCCAGAAAAGCCTCCAAGATTTCCAGCCGAAATGCTGCTGAAATGCTGCTGAGGGGAGGGGGGGGAGCAGACATTTTGGTAGACATTTTAAAATGGAGGAAGAGAAGAGCCAGTTTTCTGGATGAGCACTTTATACTCTGCAAAAAGGACATAAAGAACTGGAGCAATAAGGTGGTTTGGGGGGTTAATGCTCAGTACCTGACAAAGATCCTTTAAGCATAAAAGAAGTGCTTCCGTCAAATAAAATTCGCATCGCACGCCGTGGAAAACGGCTCTCTTTTCCCCCGTGTCTGTTTTACCCACTAAAGCAGGTATGTTTTACAGAAATAAAGCGACGCGACGCAGCCGTGATTCACACCGAAACACTGTGGATATTCCCAGTGTGCAAACTCTCGCGGTAAACAAATGTGTTGTGGGGAGATGCACAGCGCTGGGGAGTCAGAGGTCTCGGCGCCGCTTTCGTCCGTGGAGATTGTGTCGGATTTGCTTCCAAGTTCTAATAAATTTATTTATTTGGTACTCTGAAGGCACTGCTCTCCGCGTGCGTGCGTCAGCGTGGGGTAACTCGGCGTGCGCAACAGCGTGGGCATCTTTAAAGGGACGGCGAGCCGAGGTGGTCACCCCGAGGATGCGGCGGGCACCTGGGGGGGTGCGCTTCTCGCCGGGTGTCGCGCGTGTGTGGCTGAGGGCCTGCGTGTGTATGTGTGTGTGTGGGGGGGGGGGGGGCGGGTTAGATGAAGGGAAAAAAGAAAAATATTTTNGGTTGGGGGGGGGGGGGGGGGGGGGGGGGGGGGGGGGGGGTCGGTTAGATGAAGGGAAAACAGCAGAATATTTTCTGACACATCACTCAACCTCATCAATCCACATGCCAATAGCTGAGGGAGGAAAAAAATGAAAAGTCAGCAAGTGTGGAGCACATCGACCCGCCTGCTAGATGGAGCGACATAATTAAGAGGCGCAGAAATTAACCAAGTGCTGCTTCTGACAGACCGGGATTTATCGACGCTCGGCGCGGAGAGACCGCCTCCGCTGCGCCATCGAGACGCCCACCTTTTTAAGGCCCTATTTCATCGCCGTGCAAAAGCGAGGCTCCGAGCGCAGCGCCGCCGAAATGGGAAGCAGCTTTTGGTGGGAGAAAAACTGTCGGGGAGGCTGCGGCTCTGCCAGGAGCCGGATGACAAGAATAGGTCGATATATATATATTATATATCCGTATATATTACTCAGCTGGCGAAAACCCTGATAAGAGCTGAAACCATTTGGAAAGGAGCGTTTGCCCCCCTGAAAGGTTGAGCAGATAAGCAGCAATTTTGTGAATTCTTTACTCCGTATAACTATATTCTGTAATTATGGGTGTGATTTTATTTGATGCAATTATGGTTAATTGCGGTAAAATCGTGCTAATCTGGCGGCGTCGCGCCCCGACACGTGCCGGTTAACCCAGTATTCTCATTGCTTTTTGCTGCAGCTGACTATTCCGACCACCCTCCCCTTCTTTTGTGACGCTCACGTCTTCCTGTCGTTTTTTTTTTTTTTTTTTTTTTTGCTCGTTTGCTTTATTTTTTCTTTTTTTTTTTTGCGTCCGAGTCTCTGTGCAAGAGGGCCGCGCGGACACATCGGCGCGAATCCGCCGCGACCCGGCCGGAAAATTAACGCTGCGGATTATTATTTTCGTTTTCAAGGCGCCACTCCCCTGCGGTTTCGATAAATCACACGGAACGCAGCGTTAACATACAAAGGGGTTCGTTGTAAATTCTAATGATCAAAGATGCTCGCCGATTAACGTGCCTACGGAGTGACCGGTAGGGGACCCGGCGGGAGAAAGAGACGCAAATTAAAAACGCTCATACACGCAAACACACGCGCGCTCATATACCGCAGAAGCGCGTGTGGGATTTGCGAGACAGAAAAGCAGTCGAGTCCTGAAACATCCAGTATGAGCTGGTTCGATTTTCACCGCGTCTGAGGCCACTGGCGCCGCATATTTGGTTAATTACTCCCTTCTTATTCCGGCTTATATGCATGAGGATTTACGAGGTCCTGCTTTAAATGGCGTTTTCATCAGTTTCCCGGCGAGATAAACAGTCTCGTGTCGAGGGGATCTGCAACCGGACCGGGTCCCTGCTCGGCGACCGGACGGAAACGGGGGGAAACGGAAGACGGCTCATTTCGGACCGATCGCTGGTTGAATCCAACCGACGGCGGTCGAGCGAGCGGCGGTTTAGCGTACGCCGACCGCGCGCCCCGGCCCGTCTCTCGCGGCGTCGCGGCGGACGCGGAGGGCGGGCCGCTTCGCTAGGGGACGCTGCCGGAGTCCAGGTTTCGGTAAAAGACGCGCTTAATCGTAATGCGAAACGAGAGACGCTAATTGCAAACGGCAACTTCATTACCGCCCCTCGCGCGCGTGCGATAAGACGGAGGAACCCACCGATACTGTGAACTTTAGAAGCTCATTACCCACCACTAACTGCATTTCATTAGCAACTTGCTGGTGTCTTAATCATTCTACACAATGACGCCCTTCCACGTGCGTGTGTGTGTGTGTGTGTGTGTGTGCTCTCAGTCCAGCAGGCGTTTAAATGATGTCTGTTGTGTGGGATCAGAAAGGTTCGCAGAGTCGGTGTGAGCGACGGCGGGGTCTCGGCGCGTTCCCGTGCGCGACGTGCGTAACCGGAGGGATGACCTCGGAACGGTCCCGCCGGTTACAGTCTTTAACCGGACTCGCCCAGGCATAGATACGCCTCACGTATCTGTGAGGCAAACTTGGCCACGCGTCTGAAAAAGACGCAGCGTGTGACTGGAGAACCCCGCGGCTCCACGGTCCTGGGGAGGAGCGAGGCAAAGTCGGCCCCCCTGCAGCTGCTCTGAGCTCCTCGCCAGCCCTCTATCACTGCGCCTCATTATAAACTGAGCCACAGAGTCCCATCAGCCGCTCGGCTCGCCCCCTGCGGAGCTGGGCCCTCGATTCGTGCGCAGGCTGCTCTTGGTTAAGTTGACTCAAGCCGACCCGCTGAATGAGCGCGGGGTTTAGATCTAGCTTCATTACCGCCGAGCGTCTCCACATTCGGCCTGCGTCTGAGTGAGCTCAGCGGGGGGCGGCCAGCATTGCTCTGGAGAAACAGACCCTTCATCGCCCTGCTTTCGCTCTCGACGCACTAACAGTGGCCGTGAACTCTAAGCTCGGGGACGGAGCGCAACGCCCGCTGCCTGAGAGAAGCCGGCCTTTGTTCTTTGAACCAGTTTGGCGTGTTGCTCCTTCACAGCTTCCCAGCTGTGCCTACATTAGCATATCATCTGGAATGGAGAAGTTCTCACGAGAAGATCAGCCTGAGCTTTGCCTTGTGGGTCATTTGAATGCTTCCTTTCGCAGCACCACCACTTATAACTCCCCTGGCGGACAGGTTAAAAGCTCAGAATTGAGGCTGTGAGGAGATGTTTGGTCTGTATGTATCCCAGCAATAGCAGGTTTTAGTCACTGTTTGGTCACGCTGGACGTCCAAGTAGAAGGATTTTTCAGCAACACGTGGAAGTTGGCAGAACTATGAGAAAGGAAGGAATGGCCATCATTCGCCAACAGGGGAAGTGTTTCGGATTTACCTGGTCAGTTTATCCATATTGTCGATCAGATGGACGCAGCCTTGTCTGGATCACGCCGTCTTCCGTCTATTCTTCTGCTTTTCGCTTGCCGTCATCGTGCTCCAGAGAAACTGCTTCCTTCAGACAGTCAGGCGAGATCAAACCCGTTGCCTAGCAAAATCCCCGCTGCGGTTTATACTGCAGCCTGGGTTTATCACGTCTGCAATCGATGCATAACCTGGCTTAAATGCAGTGTCATTTAGAAGACAAAGCCTTGATAGCATGTTTATAGGGTGATGGAGGTACTACTCATCCGTTTCACGGGTCTGGTAATTTAGGAATAATGGGACTTTTGTTGATAAGAAGCAAATTATTGGTCCATCAATAAGGGAGCAGGTGGTATGCATTGATCTCGTCTTGAAAATGTGCTCTGATATGTGTGTGACACCACCGGCAGCCCTAACAAGACAGATGGGTGAAATATATACTAATGAAAGTGAGTTAAATGCCCCAAAGACTTTCAGAACGTTTGTCGATGATTTACAGAAGGATAGCAGCGACTGTCATGCGCCCGTTTTTTTTTTTTTTTTTCCCTGTGACTTTTCCGAACGTCGTGCCAGATGGAAGCGGCGGGGAAAAAAGGCGATGACATCTTAATAAAATTGCTTCATTGATTGCTCTGTGCGGCAAAATGAGCTTCGCGGCGAGACGCGGCTGAGATTCTTCCCAAAAGCGGGAGAAGGAGCAATCCGAAAAGCCATCTCGGGGCTCTCTGAGGTGGACTTAATGGAGGTCAGGGACACAGATCGGGCCGCTCCGCGGGGGGGCAGCTGCGTGAGGGAGCGTCGCGGGAGGAAACGTTGGATTAAAAGGTGCCCGGCCGACTATGGTTGCCTGCACAAAGCGTCGGACCCCTCGGGGAGCCGCCGGACTCCACGACGGCCGAGTGACCGTCTTTGACCCCTAAAGCCAGTCCGGCTGAAGTTTGACATTCAAGCGGCGGGTTTCCACGCAGAACCTCACGCTCTGACCGAAGGTGGGGCGGCGATGAAGAGGACACGACCTTCACTGCGCTTTGTTCGTCTGACGCGAAGCGACAAAACAAACGACGGTAGAGCATCGCGTTGCAGTCGGCGCCGAACGTGTCGATAATAAGCAAAATAAAGACATCGTGCGCACGCCTAATTCTTCTTCTAGTTAAACCCTGTCAGCGGGAAGTTCTGTGACAACGTGGTGCTACCTAGAGTCATTTTTTTATTAAGTTAATTGTCCCAACTTAATAGACGGTATTTATTTATTAGCTGTCATAAATCTACAGTGCAGGATACGCCTGCAGTTAGGGAACAAACACCTCAAACCGCAGCTCGTCTTAGAATTAGACTGATCTCCGTTTCAAATGTCGAGCAGCTCGGGAGTTTACGCTGTTGTGTGTCAGACTTCTGTTGTGCTAAAATCGGAAGTTTCCCTGAACAAGTCAGGTTATTTTTGTCCGAACCTGGCACGAATTGCGGGGCCAAGCGGACTGAGCCCAACTCGTCCTTTCGGAACGCGTGCCCGTCCCGAACGCGCGGCGAAGCCTCGTCGCAAGGCGCCGTCGGGGTTACGCTTCTGCATTCCGCTTAATCTCTGCTCACATTGCTTGTCTTATTGATTTTTACACAAAGTCCATACATGAGTCTATAAGAGGTAACACTTTTATCGAGCTCGTAAATGTTTCTTAGTATAACTGGAAGACTCTACAGTTTTGTATCCATGTGTCTCGAGACCAGCCCTGGGGTGTCTCTGCACTAAAGGATGGATGGTGGATGTAGTAAGGTTCAGCTTAGCGTCCCTCTCAGGCCTTGCAGTGGGCGGTTTTAGCTCGGCGTTGTGGTCAGATGTGCCTTTTTGCCCCCCTACATCCAGGCTGCGGCTCGTGCTGCTTTTCTCGCTGCGTCTGGTTTCTTCACATGGTCTTCACCACAAGTCTTTAAATCATTTGGACCGTTTCTTACTTGAAGTTGATGACGATGGCTTGCCGTCACCTTCTCCCTCAACGTGGAGAGATGAAGGAGGGGGGGTCTGGACTGTGAGAGGAAGGGAGAACAGGAGGAGGCTGAAAAGTGAAGGCAACAACTGTGTAGATCAGTCAGCAACCAGCTACCACTTCCATAAATGAACCGCAGGTGTTAAATAGCTCTCGATATCGCCATTAAAACACTGTTACGTTTATTTATTAAGACGCTAAATTCCTCTATTTAGCTGTTCCTGTATGCACAGTGTTTCACCCAATTTATGGAGCTGGGTAATTTTTTTTACCGGATCAACTTTAGGGGTGCAAACCTGGGGGGTTTTTGAGAGAAAAAAAAACGGTGGCTCTAACCATCACCTCAACTGCAGCGCGATACCCATCTCAAAGCAGAACGCCTCCCCGAGTCGCGGTGTCCTTTTTGTGTTTACGCCTTAAGGAAAATCACAGCGGTTATTTGTCATCTTTGGAAAAGTCCACACGGCGTTCCATAATAATTCATCTCCAGGTTAATTATTATGGAAAAGCCTGAGATGTTGTCAGCATTTTTGTTATCTACACAATTTGGGAGCAGCGACCGATGGAGCTGCTGTGCTACAATCCCCAGTACCACCCCCCCCCCCCCCCCCCCCCCCC
>UFQX01001311.1:23280-51826 GCA_900497675.1 Arapaima gigas | reverse complement strand
CCCCCCCCCCCCCCCCCCGCAGACTGCTGTGCTACGAAATTATCTGGCACTTCACGACAACTGTTTACCCTTATTTTAGATAGAAAAGTAGCCAAACGCCTCTTCCTGATGTTTTCCTTCAAGATGGCTAACTGTCCTCTGCCGGTAGCTTAACCGCTCATGATTGATAAAGGCGGCACGTCGGGATCCTCGTACCTAGACCCTCGCACCCACGTGAGGCCAATTAGACTGGATACGTGTGAGTGGTTTGGTGGGGGGGGGGCAGTGTTAGAGCAAACCCCCCCCTCGCGGCTGCACAGCTATAAACAACCAGAGTGCGGAGGGCCGGGGCTGGGAGGGTTAGGGACGACATTTGGCGACTGCGGACTGGAAGCTGAGCCGCACGCTGATATTCGTGGTGCTCCGTAGCCCCGTCAAAGGAGACCAAACTCAGATGCGGATAAATTTTTTAGGAATATTTGTAGAAAAGCTGCTACTGAGGCCCCCGTCATGATACCATGAAGGTCAGGATGGAGACTTTGTAGGTAACGTTGATCTCCAGTGTTGGTGGCCAGTGCACCCAAATAGAACAGCAGGAGGCTGGATCTTATTGAGTAACTGAAAACCTATTATGAAGCTGAGAGCTGAGAGCAGGTCTCGAGAATGTTTTGGAGCAAATTTGAAACGAACCGCGGTGACACCGTAGGAGCCGAGCAAAGTCGGTGTCATTCCCAAGGTGTGTGAGCTTCGTTTGTTCTATTTGTTCTGCATTCGAGAGTCAGTGAGACGGAGGGACGTGGGACGTGTCGCAGAGTCACCGTGTCCTTTCACTCTTCCAGCTTTATTTGGTCCAGCCGCCAGCCTACGGCATCACGGGAGTTTGCAGCCCTGGCAGGGTGAGCACGTGCACAGCCCCGCTATTCAATTATCTGTGGAGGGGAGGGGGGTGCCGAACGGTGGCTGGAGGCCCACGCTCATGGTCCCCAAGGACACACTCCCACCGTACCTTTCTGTTACTTTGCCTGCGGTGGCTCTCCAGAAATTATGCAGGAACAATATGTTGCCCCGATGTTGTCAAAAGCAAGGCAGGGGAAAAAAATGAGTTATAATGGTTGGAAATAATTCTCTGTTGTCACCCATGTTTTATTATTTTTTGGAAGAAATCCCCCCAAGGAGCAATCAAATAGATAGAGAGAAAGAGGGAGGGAGAAGGAGAAAGAAAGATTATCTTACTGTGCCGTAGTCCAAGTGTGCAGGTGAGTGTGGGATGCGGTGTCGTATCTGCACTTTGATGGTGGGTTTAAACTGTTGCTTCACTGTCGCACGCTGCTCCCGGGTGTGGCGTGAACCTGCTTGCTTCGAGGTTTGCCTTCAACGGTTTGCATATCGCGATAACTCTTGTCCCTCAGTTTGCACCAGAGGTGTTTACCAAAGTGCCAAAAAAGTGCAAAGAGGAAGAAAACACTAAGTGCAGTATTCACAAAAGTCTCTACTTCACGTGTGCAAACCAAGATCATCAACAGACGTCTACCTCGGCCCCTCCTCACAGCAGCAAAGTAAACTCCTCAAAAAGCCCCCCCTTTGTCTTTAAGAAGGCCCGAACCATTTTGCACAAAAGGAAGGGGTATCACAAAAAGACGGATGAGCGTCGCGTGAACGCAGACTACCGTCTGGCATAAAATAAATCGCAAGTCACGCGTGTTTAGCTGACTTACGTGTGAGTAAGGCCTACTCTTATGTTCAACACATACTTACAGTGAAAGACGTCGACTAATCCAGGTCAGGTGACCGCAAACACCCCCAGCGGTGAGTCGTCCCATTCGGCCGCAACTGAGCGCGTGCAGCACAGAAACCGACAGTATATAAGGTCACTTAAAACCTTGCTGGAGCCATTATATTGCGAACATTATGGAGAGGAAACTTGAGTGTTTGTGTGTGTTAAGTGTTTGATACGGAAATGTAGCCCACCTAAGTGTGAGCGCCCACCAGGTTAGCTAAACTATTGAGAACGAGAATGTTTCCTGCAAACACTTAACTGTGGGAGCGCCACACCAGAGGTTCTACTCTTTTCTCTTTCGCAGCAGTACAGCCCTGCAAAGGCTTTTCTCCTCAATCGACGTACCTGCCGAGTAAAACGCTTTCGTACAGGTGGCGTTTTGTGGGAACGGTTTTGCTCCTGGGTCTTGATGAGCAGCTGAAAGTTTTATTATGATTATTATTATACTTATTCAACTGTTCTCGACACTCCGACGTGAACTGAAATAAAAGGCAATACGTGCTTTAAGGTAACGTATGACTGGGCTCAGGCTTTGTTTTTTTCTTATTTTTTGACTCTATTCTAGCTTTTCCGGACTCGCATGAAAGCCAGATATATCCATAGCCTTCCAAAATACACAGAGAGTGTTAGCAGAAAACAATGAAGATGGGCATCTCTTTATCAGTGTGTTATCGCCGGCCAGCCGTCCAGTAAAATGGGTAAGAACAACAGAATTAATCCGACTGCCGCAAATTGTCTTTGTTCACCCAGAGGCCCAGAGCACTTTACCGCGTCCCTCCACATGGGTGATTATTGCAGTGCATTGTGGGTATGGAAATGCAAGCTGAAGCAGCGCAGCCTCTGGGTTGCGGTGCGAGTCATACGGGACACCGTAGGGACGGACCCAGCAGTTCCGGCTCTTTGAAAAGGAAAGGAAAGGCGTGCATGAGGAAGGATGTAGGATAGAGCAAAGAAAGAGACGATAGATGGGGGCTGTCATGAGGACTGTCAAGCGTGAGCGGCACGTGATGGGGACGTTAGGGGGCTTAGTGACCCATTCGAGGAACATAATCGGGTTTTCGGCTGTGGCCGCTCCGCCGCGTTTTTCCTTTTGTCTTCTTTGTGAATCGTCGGACTGTCGTCCCGCGTCACGCCGGATCTGCCGCAAGATGCGTTGTTGCCAAACGTGACGGGACTGGCAGCGCCGTTCCCGAGCCACTTGTCGTGTCGGGGGGGGATGAGGAGGCACGGGATGCAAAACCAAAGAGTACGCATCCAGGTGAAAGTAACCTGACCGGTACGAGGTAGTGGTGCTACGTGATGGGTGCGCCAGAGGATCGGCCTTTGAGAGCCGCCAGTTTCTGTCGTTGGCTCCGGCTGCGGTTGCGACGGACGGAAATGATACGGAAAAAAAAAGCAGGAAATTGCAGGGAAGTTTAATTTAAAGCTAAAGCCCCCTGACAGGCACGGGTGAGTTCACCTCCCAGAGGAAAATGAGGGCGTCCGAAGGCATTATCTCATCAGGTGGTGAGCTTGGCCTGCAGTGACCCAAAGACCACACTGCTGTTGAGTCACCTTTTCCTGGCGGGATGGGGAGGGGGGTTTGGATGGGGGTGCTTATTAGTACTTTAACACAGCTGAGTGAGTGCGCAACCCAACCTCGGCTGCCAGGGCAGGTGACACAACACACAGGGCTGTGGGCTCCAGGCAGACCTGCTCACTTGTTCCCCTCCTACATCCTGACCCTTTGCGGTCAGCCAACATTGTTCACAGCGTAGCATCAGCGGCACCACCTGCGGAGTTCCTGCTCTTTTCCCCAGTACCGCTGATAATCCGAGCTGAGGGAGAGAGCAATGGACAGCAGTTCTAAAGGGAAGAGTTCAAAAGCTTGCAGTTATTTGTTTATCTGATACATTTTCCCAAAGCAACTTGCAGCATCAGACTACTTTGATTTAACCATCATTATGACTGAGCAGTTTTTACTGGAGCTGTTTAAGGTACATCCTATGTTCAAGGGTGCTACAACAGGTGGCGGGATTCAAACCTGAATCCTTTGAGCCCCAGGTGGCAACTTGAACCACTCAGCTACCTGCTGCCCCAGAGTGAACCATCAGTGATTTCCAGGTCCAATTTCCATGGCGGTGAGTGTAGTAGATATGGTTGGTGCTCTGTCAGCTGGGCTGGGATGTAACTCAGCGGGGTGCTTCGTACAGCCATGGGGTAGCTGCAGGGCAGGGGTTTTAATCAGAGCCAAAGCTGTGCACCGGAGCTGAGCCCTACCCACTTCGACCAGCTTTGTAAGCCAGACGCTACATCAAATCGACCAACTCATCTCACGGTCCTTTAAGCACTTGAGGCATGGTGCGAAAAAACACAAAGAGCCCCGAGAAGAGTTTGGTTGGATTCCTGCTTCGGTGAGTCGCGGCGCTCTCGGATCGCGCAGGCGGGGCTATGATTCTCCTTCCGTCTCCTCTCGCTCCACCGACTGCCTGACCCATTTAAGAGCAGAAGGAAGACTGTGCAACGTATGATTTATACAGGATTTCTGCATTTTCGACCGCTTGGCAAGCTTCAGACTCTAAACTCAATCTTCAAACTCTGGCTTGGGTGCACATCTCTACATGGCCCATCTCCATTAACAAATACAGTAAGTAGCAGAGTCACGACTGAGAAATGCAAACTCAATCTGTACTAATGTCCGCTCAAGGTTTCCGCTTTTCTTTGCGATATTGCGTCAGCCTTCGGACAGCAGCAGCTCAATAGTATTTGACCTTTTATTGTTCCTTTCTTTGTTCCAGGAAGCGGGTGTCAGATGTCCCGCCTCTGTGAGGTTTACTTCTTCTGCTGTCAGAATTTGCGTTTGGTCTGTATGCCTGGCTCCTTGCTTTTTCCCCGTTTTGCTGCCCGTTGGGCTCGACGTGCTGAAGCCTCTCTTGTTCGATGGGTGCCGCGCCCACGCCGACCCCATCGTAGGCGCCACCCTTGGCGATTCACGCAGTGCGGCCGTTTCCACTCACCGTTTCTCATCGATCTTCTACGAGTACCCCCCGTGCGTTTCTTTCCCTCTTTTCGGTGCTCGGTGTGATCGTCAGATCAGTTAGAGATCTGTGCTTCTCAACCTTAAAGATGAAGGTTCATATCTAAATGCAGGGAGATGTTACTTCAGGGAGCTGTTTGAAGGAGCACAGCTCAACAAGCCAGGGGTCGGTTCAAGGCTCCAGCTGAGAAAATAAGATCTGATTTAGACTTATCCGTCAATACAGAGTTTATGAGAAACATTTCCAATGACCGTGAATGTGCCTCATTATCTGCTTTTCTTGCCCACCTGCCAGAGCGTTTCCTACTTCCATTTCCCGTTCGTGAAGGACTGGGTGTTTTTGTAACGTGGCAAACATTTAATTCCCTGAAAGCAGCAGCAAGTGAGCAGCATTCAGGCCGTGTGTCGTTCAGTCGCCACCGCAGTTTTGCAATGGTGCCTCAGCGAAGCAAGGTGGCTATTCAGGCCTGAGCTCTACATGGCTACTCATCCGTTTGTTCGTTGTTGGGATGGGCTGGGGTTCTCTGCGCTGCGGAGCCTTCCCAGCACGGCCAGCGTCTGTCTCAGCAGGAGCGCCGAGAAGCTCCCCCGCGTGATGTGACGCTTGGTCGGCCGCCGCGGATTTCAGCACGACTCCGTCTCAGTTGTTATTATTGTTACACCGCAGCAGGACCGACTCATCCGCACAGCTGAAATAGAGCGCTTTTCTGTCTCAAGTCGTCCTGTGGGCTCACAGCAAAATAAATAAATAGCGTATTCACACTTGACTAATACAAGCAGAAGGCTTTTTGGCTCCAGCTAACATCTCTAGAAGAGCCAAAATGACCACTCTGCCTCTTTGCCTTGCAGTGAGTCGAGAAACAGCACAATAAATCTCAGCACTTAAGGAAAACTGCTCTACGTGCGTGATATTATTATTTCTACATTGTACTATTTAGAGATTTTTTTTTGCCATTGAACAGTTTGCACGGGCAACAAAAGACGATAAATCGAAAAGTTGAGGCGATAGACGGAGGAAGCTTGAAAATGAAGTACCTGTTGTTTCGTGAACTAAACCTAATCGGTGTCCTTTTCCTTTATTTCTTTTCCAATGCCAAACAAACTGATGGCTTGAATTCACACGTGAAGGTAAGCCCACTTTGTTTTGCTCTTCCTCCGACACACGTTGACTTGTGACTCTCAGTAAAGCGCTTCTTCTTTACCCACACAGTCCACGTGGTCATTAGACGGCTGTCGTGAGGTCCTTTCATTTGGGTTTGTCCCGTGAACAAAAGTGTGTTTCTTCTGCTTGAAAGGTTGACTCGTGTACCTTTTTTTTTTTTCCGGTGCTTAACATCATCATTTCCAGGACGACTTTAGCAACTTTTTCGTTGAGAGTAATTGGCCGCTTAGTGCCAGGACAGGTACCAGCAGAGCCAAATGGCAGGTTCCAGATGGTGCACCTGTCCAGCTGGCATTCTTCAACGCCCGCATGTCTGCGTGATCCTCATAGAACGAGCTGCTCGAGACAGTCGGGACACTGGCGCCCCTGTCCTTATTTAAATACAGGTGTGTACATGTGCAAAAGAAAATGAGCAAAGGAACAAATCGGCAGCCGTCCTTTCCAAAGGGCCTTGGTGTGAGGCAGGTCCTCGGCTCCGCGTTCCCGTTCTCGCCGTGTTCGACACCTGGCCGGCGTTCACAGATATGTGCCCCCCTCCCACCCCGGTGCGTCTCGTGCCAAAACAGAGGCGAGTTTGTGAGCCTGTTAAGGGGTGCTGAGGTTTGAGAGCTGCCGGTTCAAACACGTCCACTCCGTGGCGCCGCTCCGACTCTACGCCGTCTTCTGGGAGACTTGGTTCCGTCTTGCAGCCTGAACTGTTAAGAGGCCTGGAGCAAAATAAGGGCTTGTGAAAGAGCGCCGCATAAACTGCAGTTTAAACCAGGGCCTTGAGCAGCATTAGCCATTAGCTAAAGCCAAAGGCCTGCTGCACGTATGGACAGGTTGGACGTACGCATGCTCGAAATGGCGGCATCCGTCTATAGTAAGGAATATACTTTTCACCGCACTTCCACCTGAGGGGTTTGGTGCACAACAACGGATGTAATGTCGAGAAGATGCTTGTCTGCACGAAGACGTGAACTTAAAACCTGTCCGAGTCGTAATCCCGGCTGCGCCAGGGTCACACTCTCTGACAGTTTGACCCTTCCGGAAGGTTGTCACGACACGCTGTGACAGTGTTGTAAGTAATCCCCCTGCTCGCGTTATTTAAATGGTGTTTATGTTCACCGTGAACTGAAAAGCCAATTCTGTCCGCCTGAGTAAATACTTATTACACATGTTTATAGTTCTCATCATGGTTTCTCTCATTTAGACTCACCGAGGCGCCGAGCGCCGCGATACGCGGGGCAGTTGAGGAGCCATACAGATGAACGGCGCGATAGTGATAAATGGGTTGACTTTTAAAACAACATCGGGGATTAATGAAAGCGAGCGAAACGCCGGCGCCCGGGCCTCTCGATCACTGCCGCGCAGACAGTGACCAGACGACCTTCGCCCTTGCTAGTGAGTTGTTCAGATTGTCCGCGCGAAAACAAACACACAAAAGCACTCGTGTGGCTTGAATGAGCCACCGTGCCAATAAAATGGCCGCCCAAGCAACCGGGCTCTATAGTCGCAGTGTGTCGGCCGTCGCCTCGAGGGCCCCGCGGAGTGCCGCCGTTTCCCAGCCGGGCCAGCGTGAGGCGCCGAGGATCCCGGAGCGCCGTGACCCACTTGCGTTATTGTCACCGGAGCAGCGCGGTGATTTGGGCCCCCCGTGCGCCCCGGCACCTTCCCAGGACACGCAGCTGTCACCGGGGCACTTGCCTCTTTGATTCCAACTGTTTATTCCACCCTTTTCTCACCGACTCTCTCGCTCCCTCTCTCTGAGAAGGATCACAAAAGCCAGACATTATTCCTTTGATCCCCCCCCCTTTTGTTCCTTTGTCTCCTTGTTAGAAAGCCGTTGTTTTGCACGCTTTCCGTGCCTCTGCCTGTTTGAGAAAACATGCACTGATACGTGATTTCCCAGGATGTGCGACTGTTTCAGCTGTTACACACTATTCTTGTTCAACACATTTTAATCCGTTTTTTTTTAATGTGCTGCTCCAAAAGACAGAAAATCTGGAATATTAATGTGCTTTGTTAAATAAACGGTGTATTTGGCACGACATTACTGCACCATATATAGACCTGCAGACTTGCCAGTTTGTTAGGCACTCGCTCCACCTTCACACAAATTGTCATAACCGACGGGACTGTGGCGTGGGCTATAAATGAGGCAGATGGGTATTTTTAGCATCGGTTAGCGTTGAGATGAGTGTTGGAACCGACAAAATGAGTGACCTTAGCGACTTTGAACAGGAAATGATTTTGCGCCAGACGTGCCAGTTGTAGCATCTCCACAATGGCTGTCGTCCTGGGTTTTTCACGCACAGTTGTATCAAGGGTTTACTGAGAATGACGCAAAGTGCTAAAAGAGTCGGTCGCCGATCCTGTAGACAAAAACTGCTTGTCAGGGGCTCAAAGGAGAATGGCCAGAATTGTGCGAGAGGTTATGAGGAACAGCAGGTCTGGACCGTTGGAGGAATGGAAAAATGTTGCCTGGTTGGATGAATCGAGGTTCATTGGCATCACGCTGATCAGAATTTGGCCAAAGTGACATGAGTCCTAGGAGCCATTTTGTTTGGTGTCAGCAGTACAGGTTGGTGGCGGCAGTGTGATACTGTGGGGGATGTTTTCCTGGTCCCCATTAGAAGAACTTCTGAATGGCTGCACTTCCAGCACGATACCGCACCAGGTGGCATCCCGTCACGGAATGGTTCCAGGAGCACGACGGCGAGTTTCCACCCCTTCGCTGGCCACACGGTCCCCCAGATCCCAACCCGATCGAGCACGTATGGGATGAGGTAGAAAGGGCTGTTTGCGGCAAGACTGTGCAAGGCTGTCATTCCCACACGGTACACCTTCCTACACAGCGCATCCAGCACGTTGTGGAATCCATGCCCAGATTACCTGTAAACCAAAGGAGGCGCAAAACCACTACTAGATGGAAGCACCTAGTAAATTGGTAACTGCCCTATGTGGTACTAATATTGTAGGGTCACTACAGGAATAAGTAGCTCGGTGTTTGTGTCTGACAAACAATTCCTCTGGTTTTCTGTAACACCAGCAGCAGAAATCACGTACATTTCCGCTTTCATCTGCATCCCTCTCTTCTGTCTGTCGCTTGCTTGAGAAGCGCCACCTTTATGACACCCTTTTCAAAAGTGCGTCTGCCTCCCTCAGGGTAATGTTAGTTTTACTTACTGTATCCTGTAAGCGTGTAAGAACGTATAAAAAGCGAATGTGGAAACTGCACGACCACTGCTGTTCGAACTCCAGCACAGCAGAGTGGCCAGAAACACATTTTCTGGCACACAGCAACGATGATACCCGTCGTATTTCGCATTACATTAGTGAAATATAGTATTTCATCCCCACTTTCTGCCACGATCCAGAAACAAATATAGACACGCAGAGATATGATCGCTGAAATGAATTCAAATTATGTCTCCTCTGATCATCGCCCCTGTCTGGTTCTCCGTTTAAAAAAAGCAATAAAGAAACACAACATCACAGCACATCCTCTAGACAGATAAAGAACAGCAAGCCTGCAAAAAAAAAAAAAATCAATTCCGCTAAACATGGAATCTCTTGCTCCGCAGCCCTTGTCTTGTCTCTCTTATATATTTTTACTGCGTTAAATACCCTTCACTAAAAGCCCTTTGTCTTGTGGATGCCCACAGCTACAGCCTCCCTCTCCTCAAACCATTACAGCCTGTTAGTTGTTGCGCTGCCTGGTGCTGGATGCTGCCCAGTATCTCAGGACGGCTCTTTCTGTTTTGATGGGCAGCCGATAGTTATTGTAACACGATGGTTATCAGCCAGCACCCGGGCTTTCTGTCTGTGCCGCCTCTCCCGCCTCTCTCCTCTTATCCTCCCTCCCGCCGGTCCCATTTTCCGCGGACGTGCCGGACGTGGGAGGCTCACTCTGGTTCCCTGTAGCTCCTAATGGAACATCCATAAGCGACGGGACATTAGCTTGGCATCTGTGGAATCGGGTTACAGGTACTCGGTCACGCAGACGTAGTTCCGCCGCTCTCGGGAGGGCAGCCCGAGTCGCTAAATGAACCTTTCGTGTTAATGGCCTTGTTCTTGCCTCCTTGTGCCTCAGGATTCACATCCAGGTTCTGGTACCGACACGCGAATCCATCCTTAATTGATCATTTTGGGCCGGTCTGTCTGGCGGTGCAGTTACATAAGGGCGTACAGTTTCACAGCGTTGTAACATCTTCCTGAGCTTCATTTTGGTTTGCAGTAGAAGTTCGGCGTCTTCGCTGATGTGTGGCTGTTATGGTTTAACGTTCCGGTTATTTCTCCATTTTTGTGGCCTCCCCCTCAGTTGTCCTGACGTCTCCAACGTGAACCGGCTGCTCGCCTTTTGTCTTTCCAAGGATGCGGTATAAACGGTTGTTCGTGTTCCGGGAAAGAAGCGTCTGCTGAAATTCACAGCCGAATAAAGTTTACGTTAACTGCAACTATACAGATTTGTAATGAACTTTGAAGGGCTGTGATCAGAGCAGGAGGTAGAATAGTTGCGCATAAAGCAGAGGTTCTTAACCTTTTCCAGGCCACAGACCCCCCCTGAGAATGGAGTGAAAGAAGGGAACCTTCTCAGAACAATGTCCATAAACACATCATAAATTCAAATTTTGTGCTTAATTTATTGCACTAAAAGCTGATCATATTAACATAAAATTGTACCGTAGATAGCAATGGAAATAAGTAAATTTACTAAAATAATGATAAAATGATAATTTTTAGTTTCTTACAAAACTATTTTAAGTCACTGTTTTAATTGACAGTATTAATTGACGGAACTGAGGAGCTGAGATTGAGTTTATGGATTCTATTTTAAAACAATTTTAAGTCTTTAAAAAGTAATTCAAAAAATTTTTTGTAGTAAAAAAAAAAAAAAAACATTTTCCCTTACCTCTTTTATTTTAATATTTTTCTTTTCCAGTGGGGAAAAAAGCGTTTTCAAAGCAAAGCTGTTCTTCACAGAGCTCCTTAAAGCCCATCCAGAGACGACCCCCCCCCAAGGGGTCCACGGACTGTAGCTTCAGAAAGTATTCAAAATATCAAACAAAGATAAATGTCATTTTTCTTTCGTCTTACACCTAATTTGTGTTGATTTTTGCAATTCATGAAAATGAAGTTCTGTCTGACCTGGCAGATGAAGCAAAGAGCTGCTTGCTTCAACAGTGTATGTCTCGCTCTCTCTCTCTCACACACACACACACACACACACACACACACACACACACACACACACACACGCCTGTGTTTTCTGCTCTCTCGTGTGCGCGGAGTCCTCAGTCTGGCACGCAGTTTTGTGCTCAGCGCTGCTCCCAAAATGGCTGCTGCTGCTGCTGCTGCTGCTGCTGCCGTGGCTGCTGCAGAGGGGAATGCAGGCCATGGAAGCGGAGATCTCCAGCGAAGCCCTGGCCGGTCATCAGCATCTCTCACTTTCACCAAACGTGTTTAAACATTTCGAGCCCCCGAAGCTAAACGTCAAAAACAAACAAATACTTTGTGTGAAGTTAAAGCATTTTCTGTTCATCAGGCACATAATGAGATTTTTATGGAAAATCACCTTCTGTGGTGGGGCCTGCAAATATGATTTTGTTGGCTTTACTTAATGGCATTTTGTGCGATTTGTTCACTTAAAAATAATGTCAGTCATCATTTTCAGCACAAATTGCTCATTGTTCCCAACAAATCGCGTCCTTTATATGTATTGCATGCATCAGACGTGCAAGGAACCAGGAGTGTTGATATAAGGAGACGTGCGGCGACGTCGTCTCCGTCACGATCTCCGTTTTTCCCTCTCTTTGTTGTTCGACGGTGCCGTTCCGGAGCCGAGAAGCTCGTGATTAAAGGACAGTTTCCGCCGAGGGAGGAGGGAGACGGAGAGACGCTCGGCGCGGGGAAGCCGAGCGGGATCTGCGCGCGGCGCTGATCTCGGTGGCTCCGCTTGGGCTTCTGAGTGCGGCGCCGTCCCAATATGTTTATCAAAGGCGCCTGTCACTCCGCCAACAAAACTGGGTCACCCTGCAACTCGAGGCAAAACCCTCTGTAAAGTTGAGTTATAACTGCGCTCTCCAACTTTTTACCATTCGAACACTACCGTTTATCCTCGGATGCATTTGTACGTATAACGTGCCCGTGTTTTATGTCACCGTTTCTCACGCTTCTGAGCTAATGAATGCGCCCGTAAATCCGTCAATTGATTCGTTTTTTTCATGCTTCGGAAACCAATACCCACATGCAGCCGTGCGCCAAGTACAGCAGTACCTCCGAATGACGCGTGAAGTTATAAATACGGGGAAACCCCGGTGTACGTAGCCCCCCGTATGCGCTGTTTCGCTATAATGCGGCTAAGCTAATACCTAATACCAGCTATACGCTGTAATGCAGGACTAGATGTTTGCTTCCAAGAAGTCGCAAATTTCCAAGTTTATATGTTGTCCAAGAAGCTTTTTCCTCTCGCGTAATGGCTTCCGACTTAATGCGTCAAGCTGGAAGGAAGAAACGTTGCTAACATTTTGTCTCGCGTTCGCCTTGTTTCTACGCGATTGTGCAGCGTCTCCGTTTTAATCTCATAAGTAAATTGCAATCTAACAAAATGGGGCCAAAAGCGTCGAAAATCTTGTGGGGGGAGGGGGAAGGGGGTGAAAAGAAAATAGCAACGCTTGAAAAGCACATAGGATAGAAGTGAATATCTGAAGCAGTTATAAGGATGGAAGAGGCAAGTCACCGACCACGACTTGCAGTATAGCAGCAGTTCATTGCAGTGATTTCTCTTGTTTATTTAAAATTTTTCACTCCACCTTTTGTCATAAATTTTGCGCGAAGCAGCACAGGTTCCCGCACAACTGTACGGCATTTTTATGGCACTAGATGGTTTTAGTGTTTTAGCGATATTGGGGAGAGCCGGGTTGGAGTTTTCGGACGGGCTGGGAACGCACTCTTGTTTTTCGTATTCGCACTAATGTGAAATAGCGTCCCGGTTTACGCGATTTCGACATGCGCAGCATTAACAAATCCCGCAGAAATCGGGGTTTACCTGTACTCTGCTCTCCGAAATGTCGGGTGGCACCAGCTTCTTTCGAGTCGTCCATAAAATTAGCAAACAGTTTTCTTTCTTTCCTTCGAGCTATCGGCCGAAATCTTTCCAAAGTGACGAAAGACAAGAAAATTAAAAGCGTAGTTATTTCACCACTGAGGAATTATTTTAATATTTTGCACAAATAAGACCATTATAACTGAAATGTCTGGCCGTATTTCAGTGCGTCTACAATAGAGTGTTTTACGGTGACGTACTGGAACAAATGCTGTTTTTAAGCCTGTATGTGAACCTCTGTTTCACGCTGTTATACAATGAAAACAGTCCTTCTAAAGAACAAAGACAGAACCATGGAGTTTGTGTCTGAAAACATAACCGGCTGTCTTGCTCTGACGTCTGGATGCTACGTGTCGGTGGCCGACCGTCAGCGGCCGAGGGGTAGCTGCCGTTTTGTTCACACGCCGTGTCGCTTCTGAGGACTTCTCTGTTTTGATAAACCTGTGCGTCTTTCTTCCAAAGAGAAGCGCGCAAAAAAAGTGCAATTACGGAAAAGTTTGCGAACAAAAGCAAACGACGCGCAAAGAAATGCCGCGACAACGAAAGGCGTAATTTAGAGCCTGGGGTGCGATTGTTGTTTGCAGGCGCCTCCTTGCAGCAGCCGGTAAAACAAACCATTTATTCTCTGCCCACGTGAGCAGCGACTACCCGCTCAAACGGGTCGGTGACGTTCCCGGTGGCCAAAGCGGCATCATTTCCGTTGTGCGCGGACTTGCCGCATTCGCGGAGCGCGGTTCGGCCGCCCAGCGCGGCAGTTTTCAAAACCATCCGCTCGGGGGGCGCGTAACTTTCCAAGACACTCTTTGTATTTCAGGAATAAATTTATCTGAGCGTAAATAAGCCCCCTGCCTGTGTGTGGATGCATATATGTTGTTTGGGTGTGTTTTTAACACCCCTCCCCTTCATAACGTGTCCAAACATTTACCGTAACGTAGCTAAAGTGGGGCACTGGGGTTTTTTTTTTAAATTTTATTTGTATTTTCCCATTCTGATGTTTTACTTTTCAAACCCTTTTGTGTGTGTTTACCAGCTACCTAAAGTGGAGCCCTTTTTATCTATAATAAACACTATAATAAATGGGAAATGCAGTTTGGAAGCTGGAAGAGCGCCGAGTGGCGCTGCTGGCCGTTTCATGCAGCTCTCTTTGCTATCGCCTTTTTGGAATATCCTCTTTATGCAGCATTTCTCTGGCTACCGGGGACTTTTGGAGGGAGCAGAAATCTGATCGTGTGGGTGTCTCATTAGACAGAACGCAGATCCCCGGCGGTCCGAAACGTCCCTTCTGCTGCAGCCGGAACTCCCCGAGAGAGAGACGGGGCGAAGGTGAGGGAGCGACAGAGGGGCGGCTCCCTTTGTCGCGTGGCCTTAGCTAGCGGATTAGTGCGTGGCCTCCAGTTGGAGTGACGGTACCAGTCGACGCGCCGATACACGGTGTGCAAGCACCACACCTGATGAGAAGGACATACAGGGGAGGTATCGCTGTGAAGCAGCCACGTCGGGGAGGAGGGGTTGGGTAGAGACGCAGGGTGTTGGTAAAATGCTGGAGGTCCTGTGCTTCCATCGTCAACTCACAGCCAAGGTTTAGATTCCCCCCGATAGCGCAACAGCAGATGGACTGAAATGCTGGGACCCTCCATCCAGCGAGCGATATCCACGACAAATATCGGTGAGTCTCCTGCACCTTCACGGCAGCAGCGAGAAACACCCAGAAAAGGATCCTACAGCCCCCTGGCCAGCACAGTGTACACAGATGGATCAGGCAACTGTTTAAGATTCCGGCTTTTACCACGGCGGTATGTTAGCTGGCGTCTTACTTACTACCTCTTTATCCGGGCAGGTATTTCACGATCGCTCTCCAAGCCGCACGAAGAAAATCCCATCGACTGCTTCATATTAAAAGGCTGCCTTTGATGAACACACAGGCCCCATGTTGCTAAGCTACAGCCTTTTGCCATCCCGAGGCAGGCCATTTTGAAAAGTGTTTTCAATTATACGTTATTACTAGAAGAGGCAACTTTATTTCATGGGGCACACAGTGAGGCTACATTTCATACATCACATACAGCGACCATTAACTCTAGCCGGCAAAATTTTTGTTTATGTTCTTCGTTCCTATTATTATTGTTCATTGCGGTTAATATAGGTGATGTGTCATTGTTATTATTGTGTTTATACATGCCTAGTAACAATTACTGCTTGCCAGCAATAAAAAATAAAATGGCGCCTTGCTCACGGTTCATATTGTTCTAACTATAGCGTTGCACTCCCTCCAAGGACTTTTATCATGTACCCCTGACCCCGTTGCTGAGAAAACACTAATGTATCGGAACAATCTTGACAAAGCATCAGCTCGACGGTAATAATTACAATAATGAGAACCGGCTGGATTTTTAGCCGTGTGTGCAAGACAGAAAAATATATAGCAATTTTGACAAGTGCAAGTGAAGTTTGGTGGGGGGGGGGGGGGGGGGGTTTCAAACACACAGAGACAGGAGGTTTTGACAGCTNGGGGGGGGGGGGGGGGGCGAGAGCGGGTTTCAACGTTGCGCTAGAAAAGTCCTTACAGGTGCGTTTTACCTCCGTTTTTTCTTTTAACCGCTGCGCCGCCAGACTGTTTTCACCTCGGCAATTTGTCACGGCCGGTGACTTTTGTCGTGCGCCCTGTTCGACGTGATTCGGGACTTAATGCCGTGACAAACGGCCTCATTAACACCGCAATCGTCCCAGGCGTCGGGCGGCAGCCTCGCGGCGCGCAGGACACGCTCAGGAAATGAATGGTGCTGTTTGCTCGCAATCGCGCCCTGTATACACAGCCGTGTGTCTGTCGCGTTTTGTTAAACCGTAACTCTGCCCTTTGATAACGTCTGTTTGGCTGTGTTCGGAATTAGCCTGAGTGATAGCGTGAAATGGACAACTAATTTCCTGCCAAAGGTACGAACGTTACAGGACGTGCCTGTAATATCCGGCCGCGGCCTGCAAAGTGGCAGAATTCTCCGGAAAAAGTACGCGTAGTTTGCACGTGTGTGTACGTGAACGTACGCTCTTACTGTGTGTCGTCCTCTAGTTCGCACGTGATTCATTCCTCGGTAACCCCCCGCGAGGTGATTTCTTGTCAGTTAGGTCGCTTGCATTACTTTCAGGAGCAAAGATGCGTCGGGTCCTCCGGAGCCCCAAAACGAACGATGAAATCTCACTACATCCCATTCAAATGGATACAGTTAAGTCAATGCTTAGCTTTGGTTGCAACAAACCGTGTCCCCTTGTTCATTATTCACACCAGCATACAGTACTGTGCAAAAGTCTTGGGCACCTTTGGGAAAAATGCTATAAAGTGAGGATGGTTCCAAAAATAACGCTATGAATACTTATTAACCAATAAACCTTCTAAAAAGTGCAGTAGACAAAAAAACCTCAATCAGATCAATATTTGGTGGGACCACCCTTTGCCCTTAAAACAGCATCAATTCTCTTATGCAAACTTGCATGCAGTTTAAGGTAGAGGTTGGGAGGTTCTTCCAAACATTTTGAGGAACTGGCCACAGTTCTTCTGCACACTTTGACTGTCTCTGCATGTCCTCCCAGACTGACTGGATCATGTTGAGATCAGGGCTCTGTGGGGACCAGACCATCTGTTGCAGGATTCCTTCTTTTTGCCCAAGATAGTTGTGTATGACTGACATTGGGTGTTTGAGGTCATTCTCGGGCTGCAGAATGAATTTGGGACCAACCAGAAACCTCCCTGATGGTAGATAAGAATCTATCTGTACTTCTCAACACACATTCAAGTTGCACATCTAACACTTTTGCACAGTACTGTTTCGTGAGGCATTTATTCAACCCGTAATGGAAATAACAAAAGGGAGCAGGAAAGGCAGAAGGTATCGATCAAGACAGCAGAAATGAGTTCACGGCAACCAAGCTGACGTTATTTGGACAGTTCAAACAGGCCACGATTATCTGACATTGTAACAGGTGAAACTGGCAAACCAGAGGAGATGGAGGTTGACAACTTAAGGCAGCAGAATCCAAACTGTAACCGAAAGAGCCTGTGTGTTGGCACTGGTCTCGTGCAGCTCTGCTCTCCGGAGGCGTAGAAAATCCATACTCGGTCTGTGAAGAAATGTTTTGAAAGTTGAAGCGAGGCCATTAAATGAAACCATTAATAACCTCAAGTGCTTGTAAAGCGAATGCTTATTTCTCAGAGATGAATGGATATGTATCCTCACCCACATAAATATACTAATACGCCTCCACAAAGAATTCTCCTCTACCATAAAACATATGTATACACATGTAAACATATACAGTTAGCATGTAAATCCAACGTTTATTCTTTAAAAATTCCAGTAAATCTTTCCACTGTTTGGCTGGAACAACATACCACTAAAAAAAGTATTTTGCTGCCATCTAGATCTTAATCCGCCGATCTGTAAAGCACGACGTTGCCGACATCGAAAACTGTTCTACTGATTTAGCGGTGAAGTGAAATTTTTGCTTTTTTTATTGTGCGATATGTTTGCTTGTGAAGTGCCGAGGCAGTTAACCGGTCGATGGGATTTTGACCACCAGAAATGAGGATATCAGTTAATGCCGTCGGGCATCCAGACAAATATCCATCTAACTCCCGTTTTTTTGCTCATCGGCCTGAAGAATTCTTCTATTCCAAACATGAGGAGAAGGTCACACGTGAGCAAAAGGCCACTTTGGGTTTTCGTCCCGAATGGTGGCGGTTTGCGCACAGTTGTTTGGTCATGGATGGGTTCATGACCGGTGTCAGAAAGCGTCCCTGGAATATTGTGACATGTTCAAAAATATTCGGTGACAGCGCAGTGACATAAAAACACCGAAAACGACTCTTCCCACCGAATTATCGACAGTTTCTGCAGTTTGTGCTCGGCGAACCGGCGTTTACCGCCGGTCCCTCTTTCCTCTTTCCGCCTGCTCTTGTTGTTTTTTTTTTCCCCATCAAACACAGCATGCAAATGTCATCGGTTCTCATCCGACACGAGACGTTACTAAGCGATGGCAATTCCCCATAGGGCTAATACCATTCCTCCGTAAGAGCGATGAGACATTTCGCGACGAGAAAGCAGCAGCAGTGCATCACACACCACTGTGTTGGAAAACGTTCATCACAGACTCTCGCTGGCTGTGTAGCTGTGTAATGCTCTTTAGGGCTTTTTCTCAGCTGAGGCCTCTCACAAGGCGCACGTAGTGTAATATATTGAATCACATTAGCGGTACTGAGCCTCTGCCCTGCCACCTGGACGTTCGCAGTGGCACGGGGCCGCTGGCCAACTCAGCCCTTTCGCGCCGCCATCTTTGTCGGTCTTCGTGCTGCTCTCCTCCCATTTGCCGGGATCCTCTGGTTCCGGTTCCTCGGACGGACCTTATTAGCCGTGTAGCTCATATTAAAGGAGCTTCGCTGAAGTAAATTCCAGGACGAACGGTGCCGGTTCTGGACCGACGTCTGAGGGAAAGACGCGGGATATTGGATGAAGGGCTCACAGCATTAGTTCTGGCCGTGTTGAGAGGGTTTCTGCCGTGCTGAAGAACAATGTGCTCCTTTTGTGTTGCATCCTTTTTTCTGTTTCATTTTCTCTGGTCAGATCGTTTGTTTTGCCACAGACAATAATGCAGACAATACTGTATTTCATGAGATTTCACGGTTTGACAAGGATTCAGACGCCGGTGGGGCGCAGTCATTATTTCCCAGCATTCTTGCTCAGAGTGACGTGACAGAGTAAGTGGCGACGGTGTCGCAGGCTGCTCTTACCGTCAACGTGTCTGCGGTCTTGCCTGTCACACTTTTTGTTTCGTCCCCCCAGTCGGGCCCTCCCCTCCGTACGTGACTTTAATGCACCCGGTGCTGATGGTGCGGGTTGATGCTGCTCTTGTTAACAAGCTGTTTTCTCTCGGCGCTCGGGGAGGGGTTACACCACACGGTGGCGAGCTGTCTCTCTCTCTCTCTCTCTCTCACACACACACACACACACACACACACACACCTGCGCATAATCATGGACATTGCACATGTTATTGCCGTCTTCAGGACGCCTGAGCTGAGGCCAAGGCCTCGTGATGTTAGAAGGAAGTAGAAACAGGGACTGTTTTAATCCAAGATGTCAGCTTTTTGGTCACGAATCAAGGTATTAACAAGATCTTAATCTGCACGGCACCTAAAACAGTAATACGCCATATGGATTCATAAAAAAATGAAACAAGGCTTTGTAGCTGCCGCGGATCTGGCCGAAGCTGTTGGGGACGGTGACATTAATGACACCTTCCAATGACGTGTCGCAAACAGGGCGTGTAAATGTGATTATTAAACTTGGTTATTGGTGCCACCAGGACATCGAGTTTAGACAAAGACTGCTTGACCAGATTTTTGAGAAATACGTGTGGACAGAGGTGTCCAAATGTTCCCCGGCAGCCTGTTTCGTGTCGTCTCATCACTCGCCGATTTTGGTCCCTTCGATTCCGACAGATGGATTATTGGAAAGAAACTCTGAAACACCCGCCTGGCCGTCTCCAAACCTTTCCTTCAGAACGTTCATTTAACCCTGGCGGTTATCTCACCACAGCGCTGAAACGTTTCAAAGTCTTCTTATCTGCGGCTTTGTTATGAATACATTCGTGTAGTTTTTTTTTTTTTTTTGCCACATTTTACCATGGGTATCTAAACAGGTAATACAGCACAGAAGGCTTGGTGATGACAGAAGATCTGGCCCTTCCTGGTCAATGGTCTGTTTTATCCGCAGCCGCCAGTCGGTTCCCTGGACCTCTTTCATATGTGATTATGTCTGTCCTTCCAATCCTCCAACCATGTCCAGCAACAGTCACATTTTTCAATAGTCCGTAATAATAAAGAGTTATCAAGCGTGTTGGACTTTGGGAAAAAAAAAATACATATTCTGTGTGCCGTATCAGTGAGTGTCAGAGAGGTTTAGAGGAGCAGCTTTCGCATGTCACTCTCTGAGCCCCATGGCTCCGGGATGAGCTTCATACTGAGGTGTGATGACTTATCTGCCCCACCGCTGAGCTGGAGTCTCCCTGCTTTCTTCAGCAGTCCTCTGGCCAAATGGAGACTTTTCCGCAGGTTTAAATGTTGCCGCGATGAATTCCGTTTTAATAACTTGTTCTGCTAAATACATATATATATTTTAATAGATAAAATGTTCTAAGTGGACTGTGCAGAAAGAACTGCGTATTTAATCACAACATATGACACGCTGATTTTTTGTGTGTGTGTGTGTGTGTGTGTGTGTGTGTGTGTGAACGTTCGACAATCGTGCGTTTACAGCGTAGTTGTGAGATTCTGAAATAAAGAAAAATAATGGCGTTTAGTAGGAAGCACTGTGTCAAATGTGATGAAATTGCTTGGAACGTTTTTCATCTCCTTTGTTGTTTCGGTGTTTTCACCTTTTTTTTTGAGACTTTGTATTTTTTATGTCCTCTATCCTCTTAGGCGCTCTGTGTGCCGTTGGAATTATGTTGTCATTTTTCTTGCGCCTTTATGTTTGCAGAAGAGCCCACAATTTCGAATCGCGCCACTCCAGCTCTAAACTGCGCTCTCCAGTGCAAACAGGCGCATTTTATGCATTTTATACGTAATTAAAAAGTGCAAAAGCACTTTGAAACTTTTACGCTGCACATTCCAGATGCCACTGCCGTTACGTTACCTTTTCATGGCTTGTTGCCTGGTGTCCTGCCTCTTTCCACAAAACAGATATATAAATTTATGACCAATAACAAGATTATTGTGTCAACATCGGCAGTTTTAAAGCCCCATCTGTATCTTAAGAACTCAACACTTTGCAGGTGTGGTGCAAAGAGTCCGGTTTTAATTGTGAATCTGAATAAATTTACAGTACTGTGCAAAAGTGTTAGACGTGCAACTTCAATGTGTGTTGAGAAGTACAGGTAGATTCTTATCTACCATCAGGGAGGTTTCTGGTTGGTCCCAAATTCATTCTGCAGCCTGAGAATGACCTCAAACACCCAATCTCACTCATACACAACTATCTTGAGCAAAAAGAAGGAATCCTGCAACAGATGGTCTGGTCCCCACAGAGCCCTGATCTCAACATGATCCAGTCAGTCTGGGAGGACATGCAGAGACAGTCAAAGTCTGCAGAAGAACTGTGGCCAGTTTGGAAGAACCTACCAACCTCCACCTTAAACTGCATGCAAGTTTGCATAAGAGAATTGATGCTGTTTTAAAGGCAAAGGGTGGTCCCACAAAATATTGATCTGACTGAGGTTTTTTTTGTCTACTGCACTTTTTAGAACGTTTATTGGTTAATAAGTGTTCATGGCGTTATTTTTGGAACCATCCTCACTTTATAGCATTTTTCCCACAGGTGCCCAAGACTTTTGCACAGTACTGTAAATCCAGTGTCAGAGAAACATCAGGACTGACCTGCAGCGAAAGTAATGGTGGTTCCAGTGTCCGGGTTACAGTTAGTCATTTAGTTATGACAGAAGCTTTTAATGTGTTTGGTGTCACGTGACACTGGGTTTGGGGACAAAAAGCGTGCTGTAGAGATGACCGCACTGTGCCAGATTGTTGGGTTGGGTCAATAAGACCCCCATCTCATAACCATGTGCATGTATCGCGGTACGTTCACCTCTTTACACTGTCAAACACGGTTCCTTCGTAGCACTTCTGACTTGCAGGCGGAAAACTATCGTTGTCGTGAACTTTCCGGTTCAGTTAGTGACCGTATTCTGTTATTTTTTGTCAGTAATTGAGAGAAAATTAGATGGGCTTTTGGTTTTATCATGTATCTCGATATTGGAAGTAATGCAGTGTGTGACTCCAAATCTTTAAACCTCAATCTCTGTTCGTCTGTTTGTCTGTTCTTCATGCTCTTGCTTTGTTTTTTAAGCCACAGACTTGAAGACTGACATACAGGTACCCCCCCCACTTAGGTTTTTGCGTAGTCAAACACACACACACAGCACACACACAACTTACGATAACCAAAAGGGTTATCGTAACTGACACAAGACACATTGACACACAACAATCAGTTTTTTTGCAAACCACATACACAGGGTGGACACCACACACACAACTTACTACTTTTTTCACCTTTCCAGCACGACACCTTTTTGACCCCGGGCAGCCTCAGGCAACGCTGCTAGTTTTTGTACATTTACCAATGAATGATGTGATGCTCATCCATTCGGTGAGAAATGGGGAAAGTCAGGATTATTTTGAAAGGTTAAAAAAAAATGTTCATGTTGTTGCACCACTGGCTTCTCACGCTCTGGTGAAATTTCAGTGGGAATTAACAGGCTGTGAGAAAATGGGGGGGCCTCCGCATACAGACGGTGCTTCACATGCGTGACACTGAAGAACCTCTCAGGCTGGTTTCTCAGTTCAACTGCTCGTTCACCGCTTTAAAAAAAAAGAAAAAAATACCGAGTTGTAATTTCGTTGTTTAGTTTTAAAAAAAATACATAACCTACGGACCAAAAAAGAGCACAACAGCGAAGCCAAACTCGTGCGGCGTTTTTATTTTGCTCAATGGAAATGATTGCGTCACTTATACAAAACACCACCCCAGTCTGTTAAACTCGGCATCGATTTCAAACAAAGCAAGTTTAAATTATCGATCCGTCCCACCAGAGTTTGCAGCGTGGAGAACCATCGGCCTGATTAGAAACCTGAATTTCTTTGCCTGATACGGTTGGTGATCTGCATAAAACCCGCGCTGCTCTTGCAGCCACTTTAGATGAGCGACACACACAAACGCCACCAAGTCTTTCTTATCGCCAGCCGGCAGTGCCTCCACAGCACCCCCACGTGCCCCTGTTTCACTGCGGGGGGGGGGGGGNGCCAGCCGGCAGTGCCTCCACAGCACCCCCACGTGCCCCTGTTTCACTGGGGGGGGGGGGGGGGCTCCCCGGGACCGCTGCCTGACCCCACCGTGTCTTAGGGATGAGGGAAGGGGACGTGGGAACAGGTGGCACGAGGTGTCGGAGCCAGGCTTGGCAGCCGCCCGCGTTAGCAACAGGTTAACAGGTTTCAGTGGCAGGTGCTCGCTGTTCTGTCACCTGAAGCACCTCAGAGGAACGGCGTGCCAGATAATCTAATTGGATCCCTACCACCTCTTTTGTGTCTCCGTGTCGTGGGCTTCAGGTGGAGCACCTGGTGTCGCTCGCCTCCCTGGGCTCGGCATCACGTGGCAAAAAACCATAAGGCGGAAGACGATCCCTCGGCAGCACCGAGCGAAAACGAGCGAGACAAGACCGTCGCGCAGTCACCGCGTTGGAACGCGCTTTTCCTTTCGATTGTTTCGCTAACAAGCGCTTTTTTTGCCCGTGACAACCTCCAGACAGCCATTTTGTTTAGTATACTGTACGTAGCGCTCCAGCCTGTGATGTAAAGCAGAACTGGCATCTGCCGCGTGGCGAAAATCCCGGCCACAAACAAACACCCAAGCCCTTCTGTGCAGCGGCGCGCAGGAGCGTTTTGAACCAGCAAACATTTGTGTGTGTGTGTGTGTGCGTGTGTGTGTGTGTGTGTGTGTGTGTGTGTGTGTGTGCGTTGTGAAGTGAAGAAGTAGTGGAGAGTAGAGTGCATCCCCATTACATTTTTCAGGGTTGCCACGGAAACCTTAGCGCACCTTTGCAAATGATGCTCAGGTAAAAAAGCCTCTACGAAAACAGGCTGCTCGGTAGGGGAATTACACAATGTTTTTACTCAAGGAAGACGACCAGTTAGTGTTTTACACCGGTACTGGATGTGAACCTGGTTTTCTGTATCACTGACCGCGGCTGTTAAACCGTACGGTAGAACACGGCTGATTTGCGGGCTGCAACGGCGTCTGACAAAAAATGCTGAACCTGTCAAGCTATTACTTGAAAAAGGAGCTCTGTTCAGTATTTGTGGAAGTCCATTCGTCATCTTGGCAATGGGAGAAAGAGGTTTTTCAGCTGTTTCAGGCCAAAACGTTAACCCTTACCATCATATGCATATTTTATATCACACGATGCAGAAAATCACATTTATCATATGCCGGATCGACAAGGGACGGCAGTGTGAGCTGTTTAGACGTGGGTCACGGTACAGTGTGTGTACACTGTGTACAGTTTGCATGTTTGCCCCCTGTCTGTTTGGGTTTCCAGGTGCTCTGGTTTCCTCCCACAGCCCAGCTACATGTGTTTCAGATCATTTGGTTACTGTAGATTTTCTATAGTGTGTGTGTGTGTGTGTGTGTGCGAGTGGGTGTGGCCACCCTGCGATGGTACCACCGCGACCTTGACCAGGACAAAGCGGTTAATGACATCTATAGACGCTATAGAGCAATAGACAGGACCACAAGCAAAACGTATCATAAGCACAGTTTCTGTTGCCGTGGCAAACAGCTCATTTGCATATGATCTGGCTATCGCCCGTGTTTACCGGTCCTTTCTGTTATTTGTGCTCACCGTTATCTCCTGAGCCTCGACTATTCATTGCGAATATGTCTTCCGTAATATATATTCAGCCGCTCAGAAGGTGCTTTTGTGCAAAAGCAATTTGCATTGCCTAACAATTATGAACTTACTGAGTTTGCCGTAATGCAACGCGGCTCGAGGGCGCTGTAGCCGGGCCACACCTGGGACAAGACCGAGCGTGAAAGTTTTTGACGCGTGGCGCCACTTTAGCTTTCCTTCCACTTTTAATTCTATTTATTTCAATAATTTTAATCTGGGAGCGCACGCATCTCTGGTTGTTTACCCGTATTATGAAAAATAAGGGGCTCGGAAACTCCTTCATTACAGAAAAGGGAAATGAATAAAAACTATGTTTGGAGCGGCGATAATGAGGAGGTCCAGGAGAAACCATGACAAATACATGTGCATTAATTTTCGAGGGTGCTGAGTGGGAAGGCGAAGCTGGAGGCCGGCGGCGGAGCAGAATGCAGCTTCGCTCATTAAGACTGGGTTCCCGGCGGACGCGCATTAAAATCACCGCCGGTGTTTTGACCGTGAAAGTCTACCGTGGCCTCGGACCTCTGCAGCCCAGCCATTGTCAAAAACTTCAATGGAATTCACGCGGGAGAACCGCAATTATGTGCCTGGTGCACATCTTTTTCTGTATTACAAGTTAAACCCGATTGATCCTTGGAAGAGCATAACAATCAAACGGAATAATAATAACTGCGAACGGCCCCACCGCACGTGACCCCACACGGCGGGAACCTCTCGTGTCCCTGACAGGACTGTTCCGTGGACAAAGCAGCGCGGCGGCACTGTACAGGGGACTGTGAAATGTAAATGAAACCTCACGTCCACCCTCCACACCTCCGTCCTCAACGTTTGCCTCATTATTTCGGGCCCTGCCTACAATGATGAAACGCCACGAGGCTGTAATACGCGGAGACACATGTCAGAGAGCTGTAAGCAGCGAGGGAGATTGAACATGTAATCCATGAGTACCTCTGGGTGTCCTGAGGCCCGTTCAATCGTCACTGACATTTTAGATCATTTTACGGTGCTCTTAGCGCTAAGGAGTTTTAACGGCGTGGAACGACGGGTGCTCGTGCATCCCTGCCTCATCGCTCGTCGCCGTGGGTCGCGTCCCAGTCTCGGGCGCAGTGCCTGCGGTCACCGAGTACCGTTTCTGTTTCCGCATCGCTACCCTGGCGCAAAGCCCGCGCCAGGCGCACCGACCCCACGGACACCTGTCCTACAGGCGGCCCTAGAGACGCCTGCGACCCGCTGCCGGCCTGCTCGCAAAGGGTGCGGCCACCGCCGATGGCGGGGGCGGCCTTTTGGAACCCGGGGGCGGGTTCCTGGCCTTTCGAGCAGGTCGAGACCCAATCTGCAGCGCAGCTGGTCACACGAGGAAGACCCCCGGAGCGTGGCAAAGCCTCTAAGGGCCCCGGTGTGAATGGCAGGCTGTTGCCACATGGCACTCTGCTGTTGTTTCAGTAACCAAACAGCCGTGTCTGCGCGTCTGCGTTGGTGCGGCATGGCGAGCAGCCATGCGGTCCGCCATGAATCTGCCCTTGGACGTCCCAGCTCCACGCTGCGTAAAGTGGGTAAACAAGCAGCATGTGTGCCTCCATAGGAGGCTCCTGCAAGGCTTGCAGGGATCAATGTAGCGCCCAGGCAGACGATCCATGCGGCCAGAACCAGGCTCAGCTGGAGAGGCCGTCGTAGCGGAAGGGAATTGAGTTCTGTGCCTCGTGCTTTTCTGTATTTAGCGCACTCACCCCCCCTCCTCGTGTCCCTGTTCTCTCTCTCTCTCTCCTCTCCTCGGCAGCTGGGACCACCTACATCTTCGGCAGGGGAGGAGCCCTCATCACGTACACCTGGCCGCCCAACGACCGGCCGAGCACACGGGCAGACCGGTTGGCGCTGGGCTTCAGCACCCAGCTGAGGGAGGCCGTCCTCGTGCGGGTTGAGAGTGCCTCAGGACTAGGAGACTACCTGGAACTACACATAGTAAGGACCGGGTGCCGGGGCGAGGGTGGGCTGGGGTGGGTGGGAACCAGATGGGTGGATGTGGATGGAGGAGGAGGAAGGCACTTAAAAGGCGAGTGGACAAACAGACACCGTGAATGAAAAAGCCACCTACTGCGTGACCGAGTAAACCTGAGCGTGTTTAACTTCACAACTGAAGTTGGAAAAACAAGCACAATAACACTTTACCGTAATTCAGCCAATTAAAACACTATTGGGAAGAAAATAAATTAAATCTGGCCACCAAATGACTCATTGACCTCTGGCTCTTAACTTGCAATTAGACTTCAAGCACAAATTCATTTTAATGGCATTATTTCAATGAATTATTAATTTGTCTTGAACTTCTGACTCCTCGCTTTACCTTACCAGCCGGTGGAGCTACACCTGCCATAAAACAGGGCAATTGCAGCTGCTTAGTCACACTGCAGCTAAGCTTTTTTTTTCTTCCCAAAATTTTTTTCCTCCGCTTTCTCATTATCCGAGTCGGGTGTAATTACCCTCCCCGCTGGAGGCGGGACCCGTGCGCTTTGGCACGAGTCCCCGCTGTCCGCCACTCGCACCTCTCGCTCCCGCGGGGGTCTGCGGGGTTTCCGCCGCGTTCGGCCATCGCTCGGCCTCGTTGCCCGCCGTACTCTTGGCCTTCCGCTCCTCTCGCTCAGCCTCCAAGCGTGGCGTCCACTTCTTTTCCGGCGGCCGGAAGCGTGCGGGGTTGGGCGGCCGTGTAGACTGACCGGAGTCGGGACCACCTGGTTGTTGAGAGTCGAGATTTGACCACAGCTTCGGGCACGGGAAGCCCGGGAAGGAGTAAAGTCAGAATCAAGACCGAGGTGTGTGAAGTACCCTGCCATCGAGGCTCCCGAACTCGGTCCCTGGCACAGCCTCTCCAACTTCCCTCCCGCAGCTTTGAAATCCATTTCGAATTTGCCCAGCAGGTAGCTGAGTGTCGCTCCCATAGCCACTTTCATCAGCCGCTCGGCGTGAGACGGAAGGTGAACTGCTACAGGAGGTGATGAATGGCCTGCAGTCAGGTGGCCGACGGTCTCTGGCACACGTTTGGCCCATGGGATCGGCCTTCCTCTTCCGGACATGGTGCCAGCGGCACGTCGATTATTCCCTGCTCTTCCTGGTAGTTAATTTGAATTAGTTGTCTATCGCTTGTGCGAGAAGCGCCCGGCGTCGCTACCAGGGTCTCCGCTGTGCTGGACCTCCGCCCCGCCGTTGCACATTGGTTATTAGCTTGGTAGGTGCACCATGACAGATTAGTGGTGCATGGCATCTGCCAGGGTCGATCGGTGAACTATACAAGGTAAACATGCAGTGAGGCACCGCATAGAGTTAGCGAAGTGCAGACACACACACACACACACACACACACACGCACTGTTCTGTTACACGGAGCTCAGCTGAAGGATAACAGCTGAAGTGGCTGAGAGGGCACATATGCAACAGTGAGTGAGGTGGGAGGTTACAGGGGACCGGCGACCGATTTCATACAGGTGACCCTCAGAACAAATCAATGGTGTAGAGGTGTGCGAACGGAAGGAATGGGGTTTGGCCGGCAGGGAGACTGGAGAATGTCAGGGAGAGTCCGCCCACACTCCCTGCACACGCTGAGGAAACACGGACTCCTGCGGCCTCAGCGAGAGCCTGTGGATTCACACACGGATCGATATGCCGCTCGCGGCCCAAGAAACAAGGGGTTGCAGAGTGGTCTTATGAGCCACCTGTCCAGAAACCTTTCGGTACCAATTACCTGCACAGCGCCGTGCCTTTTACCAACGCCAGCGGTCATTACCAGCTGTTGCCCAGCCTCTGTGCCTGTGTGTGTGTGTGTGTGTGTGTGTGTGTGTGTGTGCGTGCTTATTCCCCTCAAACAAAACTGCCTGATGTGGCTTTTGTTTTACGGGCTGCTGTTCACCACTTCGATTGAAGAAAGCGATAGCAGATTGTGCCCCAAGCCTTTGGTTACAGACCAATAAGCGTCTCCTTAAAACTGGCATCCAGGCGGGGGCCACGGATGCACTAACCTTCCGGGTGGGGGGGGGGGGGGGCGCAGCC
>UFQX01001311.1:0-23250 GCA_900497675.1 Arapaima gigas | reverse complement strand
GGGGGGGGGGGGGGGGGGGGGGGCGCAGCCTCCAAACGCTGACCATATGCTCATAATTCCCCTTGTGCGGCACGTGTATGTAAACAACCATCATCCCGGGAACCTTGATTTCTAAAATAAATCGATATCATATTGTGAACATTGCCAGTATTCAGGTTGTTCTGGAATGATTAAAAAACGAAGATATAAATAATAACTTCAGAAGCACTTTCTGCTGCGAGAAAGTCTCCGCTCCTTTGTTAGCAGTCAGATGTACGCCTTCCCTGAAAGAAAGCCTCGGGGTGACTTCAGAAAAAAAATCAATTTCTCTCTCTTTTTTTTGTCAAATTCACCCCGGTCCGACATAAGTATTACGGTTACAGCACAGCTGAGTGCGGAGAAGCAGCTGTAGAACCCCGGCGTCCATCGATCGAGGTGCAGGAGGAGATACTGGATCCTGGAATGAAATTCAGGGGCAGAGCTGGCCAGACACGGAAAGAGGAGACTTGCGGTTGGAGGGAAGGCCGCGTTTGTCGGAAAAAACTGAGGAGAAGCCACAATTCCCTCCCCAGACGCTCGGCACCTCTGGGGGTGCGGGGGACAGGCAGGGCACGGCGTTATGAATAGGCAACGGCTCATCTTCTCTGTGAAAAGGAAGATAGACAGGAAGAATAAGCCCTAATGAACAGATGGGGATGGGATCAAACTGCTCCCGCTCTGTATTCCTCCCGCTCCTGTGCCGCGGATCAAGGGTAACCTTCCCCGGGCACGACGTGCTTGAACTTCTGAGCCGCGTCGAGCCGTGTATCGAGCGCCCCCTGCATTCCGGCCACCGTTCCGGTGCTTGTCGTGTTCCGCTGCGGTCGCCGCTCCAGTTCACAAGCGTGAGCCCAAGCGGCCGAGGACAGAGGAGGAGGCCGCAGCTGAGCAGATGTTGAGCAGATGCGGTCGCTTGTGACGGTCAGCAGGTTTCTCGGGGCTCTCGGTGCTCCAGTTTTTACAGGCATCAGGATCTGTGTCACTTTTACCAATTTTCAGCACATTCACTTGTGTTTAAAAATATTTTGATGACATGGTTTTACTTCCCCCTATTATTATTATTATTATTATTATTATTTCAATGCATTGCTCTGAAGCATCCAAATTTTTTTCTGTCACACAGGAGTGGCAGGTGGTGTTAGAGCCGCTGCCTCCAGTCTGAGGTCCCCGATCCGAATCCCACCTCCTGCTAATACGACTCTACTCATGCAAGCAGGGAAATTCACATTCCCTCATTTTACCCAGAAGCGATACAGTAAAAATGTATATATACCGGGTATATTAACAGATAAGTCATGGTAACTAGCTTAGCATACAATCGTAAAGCTGCGAGAGAGAGGCATCGGTAAAATGAAGAAAACAGCATTAAAGATTTCAAGGCGAATGTGATGTCGAAAAGGCAAAACGGGTAACTGGTCGCCCGAGCCGGCAGCTAATATAAATATATGCTGCGTTTAGAAGACATGTTTTATTTTAAATAACTGCGCAACTTTTATGCAGGTTCAGCTACCCTCAAAGCTCTCAAACGGCCGTATCGCAGGCGCAGACCAGCCCTCCGCATTCATCTCAGTTTGTTTCAACCCCGAGGCCTTGCGGCGGAAAGTTTTTATCTCGCGCGGCGTCTCACAACAACTGTGAAGCCCCAATTAAACACTTTCCAATTTGTAAAAACGGGAAATACGTTTTTAAAGTTAAGCTTAAAAAAAAAAAAAACAAAAAAAAAGCAAATTACGCAAGAGGCCTGCAAATGGGATCGATGCTTTCGGCGCCTAATGCGTGCGGGATTGCGGCTTTATGGCGTGTTTTGCCAGCTGCCGCGTGCGCCTGTGTTTTGTTTGCCCCGAAACACCTCCAGCCATCATTCCCGTCGTAGACGCGAGCGCTTCTGCTCCACAGCGCAGTAATCTGGGAGCTGATGGAGCCGAATTGGCTTTTGCGCAAAAAAATGGCAGCTAACAGGGTCACAAAGATGACGGAGTTGGTTTAAACCGCTGAGCCGATTCCACTGAAAAGAATGGGGGCAGACGTGGAGCTCTGGGACAATTATCTGTGCTCACAGCTCACATCGCGGTGATTTGCCGCCTGTTCGAGTCACAGTGGTGAGGAAAATGTGCGCTAATGGCATTAACTTCAAAGAAATACAAAACAAGTTCAATATTTTATACAAACGCTTTAAACTTCGACGGTAACTTTGACTGCCCTACAGCTGAATAACGTATTAATAAAATTCTAATTGTGGCATCTAAATTGCATCCTTATGCTATCTTACAAAGACACCCTTAGTGAGTCTTTGAAATGTACTTGGGTCCCTCATTTCTGCTGTCGCAGTGTGAATTCCTCTTGTAGTTTCCTCGTCGTGAAGCACCAAAAATTAATTTAAAACAAATATATGCAGTGCTGTGCAAAAGTCTTGGGCACCTGTGGGAAAAATGCTATAAAGTGAGGATGGTTCCAAAAATAACGCCATGAATACTTATCAATAAACCTTCTAAAAAGTGCAGTAGATAAAAAAAAACCTTCGGTCAGATCAATATTTGGTGGGACCACCCTTTGCCTTTAAAACACCATCAATTCTCTTATGCAAACTTGCATGCAGTTTAAGGTGGAGGTTGGGAGGTTCTTCCAAACATTTTGAGGAACCGGCCACAGTTCTTCTGCACACTTTGACTGTCTCTGCATGTCCTCCCAGACTGACTGGATCATGTTGAGATCAGGGCTCTGTGGGGACCAGACCATCTGTTGCAGAATTCCTTCTTTTTGCTCAAGATAGTTGTGTATGACTGAGATTGGGTGTTTGAGGTCATTCTCAGGCTGCAGAATGAATTTGGGACCAACCAGAAACCTCCCTGATGGTAGATAAGAATCTACCTGTACTTCTCAACAGACACTGAAGTTGCACGTCTAACACTTTTGCACAGTACTGCTTATGCATACAGGCGGCTATTTATGGGCGGAGCAGGGCGGAGCACTGGGGTCTCCTCTAGGTGCTCTGGTTTCCTGCCATAGTCTGAACATGCGTTTCAGGTGGACTGGAGAGGCTAAGCTGTACACTGACAATGAGCCCAGTTTGCTATTCGGTTGGTTTTCACACCGTTGTGCAGCACTCTTTGCACCGAATAGCGATGGAAGCCTTTGTTGTCGGGGGGACAGAGCCAGGACCGTGACCGTGGTCTGCATAACGCGAGGAAATTCGAAAAGGACCGAGCGCGAGGCCGAACAGAGGCGCACGTCTGCGGAACCTCGGGGATGAATGTAAAGTCTGCTGGCAGCAGAGCTGTTCGGTGCCTCACATCAATCGCTGGCACTGGGCTCATCGTGCACCTCCCGTCAGACGTCTCCATCTTCGGGGGCTCTCTCTGCGTCCCACTGTTTTCCCTTAATATGAGTCATCGGTGAGGGGGCAATTAATTTGTGCTTTGGAGGGGCACGGCCGACAGGGGTTCAACGGTGGCCGTGCTCATCGCCGCACGATAGGTGTGACGGATCACGGCCGACTCTCGCCGTGTCGCACAGATTAGACGGCGATTGAAGCTCTCTGCAGTCGAGGGAAGGTACCGGTACCATCCAGGAGGGACCTTTGATGTGAGTTTTTGAGGTTACAGCTCAGAGAGCAGCAGTCTGCTTCTTCTGCAAAATCATTCCTCTGCCGGCTGTATCTGGAGCTTCGGAGACTGTCCCTCAAAGGCTCGCCAAGTGTCTGTTATGGAGATGTCATATAGATCCCTGCCTGATATCATGCAGGTTTTATTCCAGAGAGAGAAGCCCTTTTTAATCATTCACTCCAGGACTTAGCCTAGCCGGGTTGGGGGGGGGGGGGTGAGGGGTCTTATTCACTTCTAAACGTTGTGCCGATTTGTTAGCGGTTTGCGGCATGCCTTCAGGAGACAGTCTTAGTGAAAAGCCACGTCTTCGTCCTCGTTCACAAACACGCCGTGTCTGCGACGTTCGAGACAAAGCGCAAGATGGGAGGGGATTCGACATTCACATCTAGCAATGTCCCGATATTGTCTTACTGGCAAATGCTTCCCGACCACAGATGCCCCCCAGCATAGCGTTTAACAGGGAAAATGGAATATGGCTCAAAATGTCGAGACTTTTCTCCCTTATTGTTTGCGTGAGATGGGAAAGGGTGAGAGAACCGCGGAAGAATACAGGTCGGTGCGTTCGGACCACAGATGTAGATGATGCGTGTGGGCGGTGTCCCCGCAGTCCAGGGAGGGGCGGCACGGCCGTCTCTGCCGATGGGTTCGTGCGGCGCAGTGTGCGTCGAGGTCTGCGAGCGCTTCCCGGAGAACCCTGGGAGAACCTCTGGCATGCGCAGGGTCTCTGCAAAACCTCTGCTGCTCTCTGTCAAGTTAAGCTTTCGTAGGCGCGTGGCTTTGACGGATCTACAAAGGGGTTAACCATACTTTGTCATCGGACAACATATGATTTCAAAATTTGAAAACGCACATTTACACAGTAACGCACAAGAACATGACAACACGTCACATAGTCTTGCATACGGCAAACTTGTAGCCCTCAGAAGAGATTCCATCTGCTCCTCAGCAGCGTAATGGCTGTTTAATTCTGCACGGAGAATGAAAGCGGAATTTGTTTGCGCCCCTGTTTTGCTCCAAGATGGCTTTTGTGCCAATGCATGCAGCTGAAGGCATCAAACCCCGGCTGCTGGCAGATCTTCTGAAAAACTTGGCGCGCAAGACTTCCAAAAAAAATGCGACGCCAAAGACTGCGGTTTTTCAGGGCCGCTGTTTTGCGTGTGACGTTTTTCACCAGTAATTTGAGGTATTTTAACTGCCAAGGCTTCAGAAACAGCAAAATACCGGAGAGGAATGAAAAAGCTCTCGTTCTCCTCAAGGTTCAGGGTACGTTGTTGGTTTAAAGAGCGGACAACTGACCGCCCCCCACCCCCCCGCCAACAAGAAGAAGACGGAAATGGACGGAATACAGCAAAACGAAGATTCGGATGCTGTTACCGACAAAATAAAGACGTTTTTGATTTTATGACAGATTAAAATGACTCAGTGTGACACTGCAGTGACTCAGAGGAATATTTAAAGCTGACAGTGACACAAACTCTACTGCTTTTCATTATGCCGGCAGCCCTGCTCATCAAACTGGAGTGTTTACTGGAGTTGCCAGTTTATTAGGTACACCAGCACCTTCACACAAATTGCATATTCCAACAAGTCATATGTCACATGACTGCGGCGTGGGGTGTAAATCGGGCAGAACAGCGTTTCTAGGTTCAGTCACTGTTCAGCCGAGTGTTGGAACGGGCAGAACCGGTGACCTTCGTGGTTTCGAAGCGTGCCGGCGGGAGCATCTCCCATATAGCTGTCGTCGGGGGGCTTTTCACGCACAGATCAGGGTTTACTGAGACTGGTGTGAAAAGCAAAAAAAAGTGCCAGAGATCGGCGATCCTGCGGAAGAAAGCAGACCGTGGATCAAAGGGGTCAAAGGAGAGCGGCGAGAGACGCGCGGCAGACAAACGGGCCGCAACAAAGCAAATCACATCAACAATTACGTTCGACGGCGGAGTGCAGGATGTCATCTCAGAACGCGCCACTTATCGGGCACGGCACTTATCTTTGTCTGGGAAGGGCAACAGCAGCCGGAGACCTTTCGGTGGCCTACGTCGTCCAGGAGAAAGCGCGTCTCCAGTGGGCTCAGGAGCATCCAAATCGGATTGCTGGGGAGTGAAAAAGTGCGCTGGTTGGTGGAATCCAGGGCCTACTTGTCTCATGCTGACAAAAGGATCGAAATCTTACAGAAATGTTGTAGAAATGTTCCTGAAAAAACCTATGATATAAATGAACTGTAAATATGTAGCTAATTTTAATTTTGGGGGGGGGGGGGGCTGTATGTATGTTTTGGTTACATTACTGACTTTATTTCATTTTATTATCCACATTACATGTTTAGTTCCATTAGGGTATAAAAGTGCGGTACACAGTGCTATCCCAAAAAATATTACACTTAAACTACGCTTTCAATCTTCAGGACTTTGGCCACATCCAGACACGTCCTCCCCCATACAGTATAGAAAAAAAACTTGCAAACTCCCTCTTGAAACCATTAAAACTCTGCATTAGACTCCTTCCTCCATTTTATTACAGAGGAAAATGAAAAAATAGCTACATGAGGAGTGTGTGTGGAATAAAGATTTTTTAAAAGAATAAAACCATTGACTAGATAATTAAAATTTGGAGAATTAAATCTGCTATGTAATTAGTTCGCTTCTCTATTTAAAACCATTTGATAAAATTCAGACAATTTATTTTAAATGACTGCTAGGACCTCCCTATGTCGCCCAATGAGCCCTGGAAGGAGCGGAGTGAGAATGCGTTTATTTTTATGTACTATAAGCTGTACGGTCATAAACAGTCGCGGGGACAGCGGAGAGCCGCTGGTAGTTACTGGGATGTTTATCGCTGGCCATTACACTGCTCTTCGCTACCTGGCGGTTGAGAACCTTTTTTTTTTCTTTCTTTCTTTTTGTTTATTTATTTTTTTTTTTGCTTTCGCATTTTCAACCGACTAAGTGAAAATTAAGCCGAGACGGAGCAGTAAAGAAAAGTCCGCCGGACGCACGGTTGCCACGGATGCGAACTGCGGGGAATAAACCGTAATCCTTCGCGGTTACATTTCGGGATGTGAGCCCAGCGAATCGCCCACCTCAATGCCGTCCTCATTAAGTCGTAATTTACTGACCATAAAACTTAAGACCTTAAACGGCCTGAAATGCTATTAGCTTTTTTTCTTCTCCCCCGGCTCTACAGCAACCCTGTTTTACATTCCGGGAGTGACGCCCCCTTCCCAAGTATACAAGGAGCCCTGGAAGAAAGGAGAGAATCGCCTCCCGTTCTTTCAGTCTAACTCCACCTTTGACTTTGAAAAACTTACTTTCCCAGGGTGCTGCGGTCTTAGCTGTGCCTCTTGTTTCCAGGTCTCCAATCTTGCTTTGCTGTTTACATATAGATTGTGTCTATCAGACCGCACGCTGTAACTCCGCCGCTACGAGCCGCCGCGTTGCACGGCTACGTCCGGCGTCTTAGAGGCGCGACGTGAGGCCGAGGAGGCGGCCAAAGGAGCGGCGACGATGAGCAACCGCAAGTTACAGCGGCGCTTTCCAAAGCAGTTGGCTTTGCTCACACATCCATTCGACGCGTTGTTGGATTGAACTAGTCTCGGCGGAGGCGTCCCGCAACAGGCCTTTCCCATTTGACTCCTGCGCGTTTTTCGGTTAGCGACCTTTGGTGACGGTGACTCGTCTTCCACTGTGAAAAACCAGTAATACATGCAAGATAAGGTCCTGTGGTGCCCAGGCACACGGTTGCCCTTTTGTCGCCATCTGCTCATCTAATCTAAAGTTAGCAGCTTTGTAGCTGTTGGCTCCCACCTGAAATGGCTGCGATAAAGTCAAACTGAACAAGTGTCATCTGCCCCATCACTCAGAACCCCACCGAGTCGGAACCTGTTATCACGGGCATCGATACTGGCATTTTTGCTCCCTTTGTAGATACACATTTATCAGCTCACGTCTCATAGCCGCAGCCGCTTAAAGCTGCATAGGCAACTTCACCCGTCTTGGCTTGTAGCGGGAGGGGCGCTAACTAGGGAGGAAGGAGCGGCAGCTCCCGAAACGCGCGACGGCAACAGCAGCCTCTCTCGCGGGACCTCGGTTTGAAGTTTTATATCTCGGAACAATCTGTTACTTCCACCTGCATCTACACGCCATTTCCCGAGCAGCTTGAAACCCTTCGGCTGAGCGAAGAGTGAAGCGGCCTGTCGAGGGCGGGGCTGAAGGGCGGGTCGTGTTCACCCCGCCCCCGCTGGGTACGCTCACTGTCCCGGGCCAAGGCGGCGGTCTCCGTCCCGGGCGGCGTCCCGCCGCGTCGTCCAAGCCGAGGGCCACGCGGCTGCTTGCAGATGGCAGTGGAAGCCACTTTCCTGGGGGAAATCAGCTATGGTTGCGATGTGTTTCTCCAGGACGGATGGGAGATAATTAAAAGGAGACGGAAACTGTCGAAATTCGGCGCGCGCCGTTGTTCGCGTGGTAATTAACGCGACACCTGTCCCCACGCCGGCAACATCCAACCGCTGTCGAGGGGCGACGTCGCGCTCGGTTGTAGCTGTGGCGAATTCGGCATGTGACGCGGAGCCGGCGAATTCTCGTTTTCAACAGTTAACCCGTCTATGTACGTTTAAATTAACCCTCGACACTGTTTACATCTCCTTTTGCAGCTTCTGGTTATGAGTCATAATAATAATTGCAAATTGCGAGGGAAAAACACAGGTTAGGTGTACATCTTATCGAGGGTTTCTCACTAAAAATTTCTATAATGACAGGGGGAAATGTATAGCTATAATGATAAACAACTTTTGATGGTCCCTGCGTTTGTCCCTTCCTCTACACCGCGTGACACTTTTCGTGAAAAAAAGGTCAGTTCTACAAATATAGTTGCGTTTATATGTTTCGCTCGCGCTGTCGAGCCAAAGCAATACGGATGTTACCAGGCGAATGACCAGCCCCAGACTTTGAACAGTGAGCAGTCGTGGTTCTTTATGAGGTGCAGCGCAAATAAACCGTATTAAAAATCACCGCAGCATCAAAAATGTTCTATCAACAAACATAAGGATGGAACGTAGCACGTGTGAGGGTTGTAACAGACGTTGAGAGATGCGGTTGATCCGGAGCGCGGCGCGAACAGACGAACCGACGGCGCACGATGGTGTGACTCCGTTGTTCTGATGGAGACACCGCTGAGGGGCTGGAAAAGAGAATTAACATCGGAAGATGTGACTGCAGAGCTGGCGAGTAAGACTCATGACAAGATAAGTCAGGTCCAGTAATGGATCTGCAGGTGTCAAGTGGCTGGTCCGTTCAAGGCGAGGCAGGTACCAGGGCAGTTGATTCCCCACGGAGGGATGTGAGTTGTGAAATAACACGGCCATATATCAAGACGCTGAATGCCAGCCAAGCAGCTGAGTTCTCAGTAAATTGGAGTGGCTGTGTAGAACGCACGGGGAGGCCGGCCAGCAGGGAATTCCAGTAATCCATGCATGAGATGACAAGGAGGGTGACTGGGACGAGGAAAAGTGCTGTGCAGGTGGCCTGTGGGTTCTCCCGGTGGCATGGATGAATAATTTGAAGGTTCTGGCCCCTGCAGATGCTGACGTGGGGGTTGAGACAAGGCAGTGAGGATTGCTGAGAGGTAGGGTGCCATCTTCTCTGAGCTCTGTGCTGGGCCATCTGCAGTCGAGGATTGGGAGAAGAAAGACTTCTAGAGAAACGGCGAGAAGCAGAAAGCAGATAAACAGTTTCAAGCAAAGGTTGTGGTCTTCAACATGGATTTCACTTTGATGAAAAAACTGCTTCAGCAGAAAAAGTCTGGCCAGAGCTGGTTTAGGTCCGTGGTGTCTGTACATTCCGACCGTTTCCGTTCATAGGACGGCTTTGACCGCATTTGGGAACGCCGCCCTGCGTGTCAGGGTAAGTGCAGAAGATCAGGCAGCAGTTGGCGCCCAGGAAAGATGGTACTTTGGGGATCCCTGTGCACTGTGGTTCAGCAAGGACTTCAGACAGAACATCAGCGCTGCCGTGGTACTTAAGCAGCATCCCTGGGAAGACCAAAAATCCTGACAGTTTGTTAGCCTTCGTTCCTCGGCCTGCATAAATCAGCCCCGGAGTGCTCGATGTTTCTACCCACACGGATGCAAAGTCGGAGAGACTAGAACAACAGAGATGCCGGGCTGGAGGTGAGAGGCCTGAGGCCGTCATTTACAGCCATCTGTCGTTGGAATCCGCTAATTTTCAAAGTGATAAAGGGAATTGATTTTCCCAGATGCGCCACAAATCCGATTTATAAACGTTGCTGTAATATTCACAAAGCACCCCGCTTGTAAGTTCTACAACTTATGCTTGGGCAGGCTATCCCCTTTTATTTCCCCATCGGTGAGTGTTTGGGGTAAAGCGTAGTCCCCCTTCATGCAGGGGGTTGCAGGTAGATTTAATTAATCCATAAATTTGCCTTAGTAACTTGTACTTCAAACACAGGCTGATACATCAGCATGCGGTTAGGAACCTGTGATGTACGGCACGGCCACGCGGGCCGGCCTCCCTCTTGCCCCCCGTCCCGGCGCTTTGATTTACATGTGACAGAATTTCAGCGTGTCATTTGGCGTTTTCGCATCGGCGCGGCCGTCAAACAGGAGTTTCTTCGGCTGCTGGATTGAGAAATTCCTTCCAGACGGAAACGTGAGCCAAACGCTCGGCGCTTTGACAGCCGCCCGGCATCGGGGGCTTTGTCAGATTAGGCACCGCCGTGTCAAAATTCCTGCTGCGTCGCGTCGCCAATCGTGTCGCCGCACCTCGGCGAACTTCTCCCGCACACAAACACCACATGAGTCAAGGCCCTGGCATTGCTGCACCAAACACCCGTTCCCCAGTTAAAGTCTCTCAAGGGGGCTGCAGAACATCTTTCTCAGCAGAGACCTAATACATCATCGCAGCGTTCTCTGCTAACCGCGGACCACGGGCTCCGAGCCGTGCGCCGGCCAGCGTGATCGGCAACAACTGTCGAGAACGTTTTGCCCAGTTGTTTGCTCCTGGGTCAGGAACCGGCCGCTCTCGCTGACGCCTAACCCTCGGGGTGTTCATATCTGCATCGCTGCTTCTAACAGGAATACCTGAGCGGCACTGACTGGTCAGCAGGCCACCGCGTGATTCAAATTGCTTGTCGGGTTGCATCTCCCTATTGGGATCTGACTGGTAATGTCATCTGTTTCCCTTGCTGTCTTCTAAGTGCTACAGACTGACACAACCCCATCGGAAATGGGTGTCATCGCTGCTTTAATCTTTCAGGCTGCGGCTCTGTCATTCGCTCTGGCTCCCCCTATTCACCGCTCGTGGTTCCACTCCGCTCGTGCCACGTGTCAAAGGATCCATGCTCCAGGACAGAATCTTCTATAACGATGGAAATTTTGTCACAAGTCTCTGTCTACAGCAGGCAGCTGTCACAGGATCAGATATCTGCTGATGTGATCAGAAAACTGCCAACGTTTCATCATGAGCATCTCCCGGCCTCTCCGGAGCTCTGCAAGGCCAGCGAAGCTGCGCTCGTCCACGTCTGTCATCCGCCACGCGCTGTCTGCTCGGAGAGCTCCAGACGTTCTCCTCAGCTGGTCTGGTGAGCGCTTACCCTCAGCCGACAGCAGAAGAAGACAGCCCAGCCCCTGCTGCCTCCATTACACGAATCTTCAGGTGTCTTTGTGTCCCCCAAGAATAGCCGTCTACCTCACAGAACTTTCTTCCCACAATCCTCCTTTACTTTCCTGCAGACCAGAGCCACCTCAATGGAATCATTGTCACTGGATTAGAAATAAATGACATCTAATGTGGGTTTAAAACCGGCCTTCCTGCAGACGCCCCTACCCATCCCTGAGCACCGACAAAAATTTCCTTGCGTAGCGGACCCCTGCGTTACCAGCCGGCTACGGATTTTCAAACGCTTTGCGCTCCGTGTGTTTCAGCTCCTTCAGCTGTACAGTAACACAACCGCCGCAAAGCAGTCATATTTATTATTGTTTTGTCTCGGTCGGCGTTTGATCGTCAGCAGCGACTAGGTTTTTGTTTGCGAAACCTTTCATTTGTGATTCCCTCCGAGTTGCATTTTATTTAAAATGGCCTGCAGGTGAAAAAATAAGTGTTCCGGCGGCGCTCAAAAGACAAAGTGACAATAGAGATATAAATGAAAGTGAAAATAATAACTACACTCTATTTATCTCATTTATTTCGATTTATTAGTATTTCTCAACGTGAATAATGTATAAAACTTTATAAAAATATATAAAAGCCCTATTATACAGCATAGCGTTCAGGCATGTTATTTGTGAAAAGCCTTACAAATAATTTGTTTATTACACCTATCTAGTATTTATTCATTATAGCTAGTATTTGTTATGATTATATCCATGATGTGTACAGCTCACGGTTTAACTGTTCTATTGAGCTGTAGATGGTAGAGGAATGAGAAAGTGAGCGGCAGCTGAAGAACGTCGCACGTGCCTGACAGATCGGCCCGCGGTCGGGATCGAGGAGGTTGCAAAGGCGATGTGTTCTCTTCGGCAGTTCAGCGTTCGGTTTCAGACACCGAATTTGAAGATGTTAGTGTGTAAAGCTCTTGCACCAGTTAGATGTACCGCTTAGGTCACAATCCACCGCAGATGACTGGACTGACTGAAAGCCCAGCATGTACTGGCGCCTGAGAACGAATGAGGCGCTACGCGCTCGCACCGCCTCGAGCCAACTCTTCCAGCTGAAAGACACATCCTCAAAGACCAAACTCACTTCATTACCACCGCTTCCGCAGCCGGAATGTCCGCATGAAAAACCCAGTATTGAAATTTTATGGCCTTTTGAGAGTGTAAGGTTGAAATATTGGCTGCGAGAGTTGGTTTAACTCTGCCATTTGACTGTGCAGTTGGGCCCGTAGGCTGCCACCTGCTTCCGGCTGAGAGAGAGAGAGTGAAGCCGCTTCTCGATCTACCGCGACTTTGAAAGCCGTGCTGTCGAGGCTTTAATTGAATGCTAAAGAAATGCCCCCAAATTGCCACCTGTCACCACAATCCAGGGAACCCTACGGAGTCACCGTCTACCGGTGTCTCGCCTTTCCGGCTCTTGCGCGGAGGTAATGGCTGCCTCACGCTGGGTGGTGCGTTCGCCCTCCGTACTCGGCCTGCGGGCCCATGTGCCGACGGTCCGACCGGCGCAGACGAACACGAGCGGTGCGTAGGAGTGCCGCCTCGGGTCCGAGGAGGTCTCACGGAACTCGGCAGAGGGAGCCGGAACAGACGGCGCGTTTAGCCGGACGGGAGAAACCCCCGGAATGATTCTGGCCCCCTTTTGTTCTTAACTGCTTCTTCAGACTCAGCAGCCGGAACACGAGGCGATGAACTGACGGGCTGTAGAACAAGTTCAATACGGGCCCACGGTCGAGTTTCAGCCTGCCTTATTAATATTAGCAATTCCATGTTGATCCTGATGATTTTCCTGCCGATACAGCCGCCGTACGGCACAATTCCGTACGTGTTTGTTTTTTTTGATTCTCTACCTCCTGGGAAGCTGCGGTTTTAACAGCGCCGTGTGCATTGGTATAACACAGGTATTCTTTCGAGGAACAGAACAAATATTGCGCAGTGTTGCTCGACGGAGGCATTTAAAACCGCAAACTCGCCAGCTGTGCCGAACGGTTTCTGCGCATCGCCTCTCCTTATTGGGTGATTTGAGCGCTTCTCACCCGGTGGAATTTAAGCAGCGCGTCGCCGTTGGCGCGGCCGTGTTTAATGCCGAATTTATCACCCCGTGCGCAGCGTTGGTTGCCTTTCCCAGGGCGGTAGGTTCCGGGAGGCGGCTAGAAGGAGCGGAAAATAATAGGGAAGAGTGATGCATTGCACCTTGCAAATTGCAAGTTTTAAATGACTTTAGAAATCAGGTACAATTACGGCTCTTTCGGCAGCCGTCCAGGGCAGCCGGAGGCGCGCGTGGGCACCTTTGAGAGGCTGGTCGTGAAGAGCGGCACTATACGGACTTGACGCGGAGAAACGCTCGGAATGCAAGATTAAAGGGGATAACTCTCTATCCAGCGAGTTAATTGGGTTCTCCCCAGTCCATTTGTCACGTCACAGGGCCCTGACAGCAGCCCTCCAGGGACAGGGCTCAGAAAGAAGCGGGCTTCTGGGAGGCACCTAATGGGACGTTGTTAGCCTCCTGTATCATCTGTACTGGCGCCAACGTGGCAGATGCTGCCTTGTCGGGGGCGACGCTTCGCTTTCGACGCATCTTCCGTCCACCGCTGATGCCATCTTCTCTTTGAGCAAAAATTTAATGGTGCCAGCTCAGTTATGCTCCGTCTTCGCTTTTGACGCGACGCTTTACCCTTCAGACGTCGACCTTGACCGTTTTTCGTGGCTTTCACCACATCAAGACCCGGAGCTACGTCTTTTACGCCCGTGTTCCCAAAGTAAATGGCAAAACCACTTGTCTTTATTGTTGCGCTTGACTGCCCCCCCCCCCGGCCAAACGTGGCCCTGCTGCTGGAGAGCGCCGCTCACGCCTTGGGAAAACCGAAAAGGTGAGCGTACAGAAACGTTCCCGGGAGGATGAGCGGATGCTGAAGCCGCGTGAGGTGAGACACGATTCCGGCAGAACGCGCCCGTGGTCTTTTGTCCGTGGGAAACGTGCAGTTTTTCGCTGCCCTCAGCAAGCTGGGGGCCGGCGCCCCGCACGTCGGCCAAGCTCCGGCTGTCCGGAGGCTGCTTCATACGACTGCCGCACCTACAAGGCAAGCGTGTATCTGCGTCTTCAGCCCTTTTGCTTCCCCTGCATTTGTGTCCAGTCCTGAGGCCACCGAGGTGCAATATTTGCACTCTGTCACGAGGTCCATACCCCCCATGTCCCTTCCAGCGCTATTGCTTGACCTGCCCTCGGGGATTTGACACCAGTCTGTTAAAAATTTGGTGCATGAACGGGGCGCGAACGGAGTAAATTTTCAGACACGTACGAGGCAGACATGACATCCTTCTCTCCTCAGTTCACCCGACACCAGAGGCTTTATGTGATCCATATTTTCTTTTTTCCAATAAAATCTGGTTTTATCTGTGTATCATTGAAACTGAGGTAGACTGAATGCGTTACTTCCAAACAAGATGTCAGGCATTTTAAAGCCCATATCGTCCAGTCCGGCAGATGTTTAGCGACTAAAATAGTTTTCATCTATTTACACTGCGCTTTTTTATCTTTACGTCAGTGCGATAAAAAGCAAACAGTAAAACGGACCATCTTGCCCATCTTGGCGCATTGCTTTTTGGTGATGTCCAACATTGGCCCGTAAGCACAGTTTACAACGTCGGGCTAAATCCGACAGCATTTCTGCGTAAATAGATTTGGCTTCTGGGGAACAAAATGCAATTGTATTTCTGTGGATATTAGATTCCTACTAGTTTCTAGGATGTGGGGTTTGTTGCATAATGCGGCACCAAATAAAAGTAGACCTGTCGCCTGGAAATCTGAAAGCATGGAAGAGCTTGTTAATGGGAGATGAGGTAGGTCATGTATAAATATCGCTGCATAAATAGGCCGTGTAATATGGCTTTAACAGTTATGCAAACAACAGTCTTGGGGCAAATTGCCTTTTTGCGTGATTTTTGTTTATTTTACGAAACTGTCGTAAACTACTGCGTCACAAGTCATCGAGAACGCCGCAGCTTTGGCCGCAGACGTGCAGCGAGAAACGTTCGTAGCACACGGTTATTTTTGTTGCGTTTTAGGATTAATATTTGTGAAGGAAGTTATCGGTGTTTTGCCGCACTTTGCATTTTTCCAGTGCCGGAGGCTTTTCGGGTGCTGGGGGGTAAGTGTGAGGTTTTATTCTTGGCTCAAAATTATGCCCAGGTCACCTGCAGAGAGCAAGGCGAATTAATTCAACAGGAGAGATATTCTGCGAGATACATTTTCCATCTCCCTCCATTTGTGTGTGAGGGAACGCGGAGCTGGAATGGGCTGCGTGATCGCAATCTCAATCATCGCGGGCCGGCTGGGTGCGAGACCACACTGCGTATAAAGGCCTTTCTTTCCCCGCTGACACTTTACTGTGTTGGGACAAACTGTCTCTCCTCTGTACGAGTGTGTGTGTGCGTGTGTGTGTGTGTGTGTGTGTGTGTGTGTGTGTGTGTGTGTGTGTGCGCGCGCGCGCATTTTTCACTTTAAAGAAAAGGACACTGAGGAGGTTGTGTTTAGGGGTCGTTCAGCAGGTCAAATTGCCCCGTCTACGCCGAGTGTGAGATTGCCATCAGCCGGGGAGGTTCTATTTTTTTATTATTATATGTTTTTAACTATCAGCCCTGAGCCATTTTCCAAAGCGGGGAGGGGTACGGCCTTCGCGTCCTTGCTGCGGCGTAGGGCGGTACAAATGGCCTCTTCTGCCAGGCGCCCCGCCTTCTGTGCGCCCCGCGGCTCTCCTGCGGCACGTTCCACCGCAGGGCCCAGGATGCGCCGAGGGCCCGATCAGACCCTCCCATCCAGACAATGAAGGAGATCCAGTGCAGCTTCCCCTCCCCAGTGCCCAGGGCCCAGCTCATTTTTACTCATTTGCTTTCATGGCAGTGAACCTCGCTCCTTCCATCTCACCTTTCGGGATTATAAACAGATAAATGGAGCACTTTAGCTGCTGAAGGTTCTCCTCGGGGCAGGCTGTACGACCACAGAACGGAGTCTATCTGGAGCCTGTTTGGCGTCGAGTTCTGAGCCGGCGAGCGGAAAGGAAAGGAAAAGACGAGGACGGAAGGTGGAGCGTGTGGCGGGTTAGCCGGCGTGAGGTCCGACAGTAAGCGGGTATCAAATGCAGCCCGAACGCGTCACTGTTACCGGCGGACCCCACTCAAGAGTCAGCTGAAAAGCGCCTTCATTCTCTGCGGCTCAGCTGAGACCTCCTGCGAAAGCGAGAAGCAGCCGGGGTGTTTAACTAGAAACACACGGCTGTAAATACCGGCAAAAATAGGCAACGTGTCAAATTGCCAGCTATGTCAGTCTCGATAAGCGCTTCACAAGCCAGCTAATAATAACCGTAATAAAAAAATAATAATAATAACAGATACGAAGACCGAAAACGTAGTCGTTGAATCCTCCGCCCCCTCCCTCCACTGCAGTCCTTGTTTGTGAGCCATTTGCATAAAGGTAAAAAGAAAATACAAAAAATCCAGGAGGAATTTATATGGCGGACACCGGTGGAGTGCTGATATGGATCTGCTGTGCTGTCATGACTGTCTGTTTTTACAGCAAATTACCTTCCATGGAAGTGCATTAGTCCTGTTTTCATTTTAATGGACCAGGGCTCAGCTTCTCCGTGCGTTTCAGATGCTACCCACGTCTTCTGCCTCTCATTTTCAAGGTGGATGTCAATTGTATTATGCCGTAGCAAAAGAAAGAAAGAAAGAAAACGTCATTAGCGAATAGGGGGAAAAAATCCATTTTGTATTAGTATTTTCATCCATCGCTTTCTGCAACCTAATATTTCACCCATTTTCTCCATAATCGCTTTTTGGAAATTAAATCAGCGTTACTCTATCCAGCCCGTTTACTGAACCCTCGTGTCATTCCGTCCGCCGTACACGAGGGACCCACATCCTTGTGGTCACCCCATTTCAGCACTCCAGCCCATTTCGCCCCTCGCTGTAATCTCCTTGCTTTCAGCTAGATCCTTAAATTCTATTCTTCTCTCTGCTCCTCATCCGCTGCCAATTGTCTCGTTCAATTTTTTTTCTCCGCTTCCTGCAGACATCCGGCCGCGTCTACACATCTCCGCGTCTTTGGCGAGACGGGGAGCACTTACCAGTAGCTAGGAAAGGCTCTCAGATGACGAGTCCCCATCTTGTCGCGGACCTGAACCTGCAAACATCGACTGTGTCATTATGCCTTTAAAAAAAAGGCGCCAGTGGGTTCCTTTTCGGGAACGCGCGGGGTTTGCCATTGCCCGGGAGTGAACTGTTGCTCAGGCATGCGATCGCGTCTGGTTCACACGGAACGGCCAAGCAAAATTAAAGACGTATTTGCTGCATGTTCGCGTTTCTTTCAAAAAGCACGCAGCAAAACGTACCGAGCCTAAAGCCGCACGTCCCAAAATTGTGATCGTTTTCTGCCAGCGCCTGCAGCGAGCAGCTTCTGCAGTTCCTTTTATAGGAACAGCATTGTGGATGGTCGTCAAAAGAAACGCAGCAGAAGGTCGCAGCCATGGCAACCGGCCACGGCGCCCCCAGAATCGGGCCGTGGATCTATAGCAGACGGCAACCGGGGTCTGTACAATTAGCGCGCGGCGGGGAGACCGCGCCCGACAATCCCGTGGTACAAAGAGGGAACTTCACCAAGTGAAGCGGTGAAGAAGGACGCCTGGGCTACCGGGTTGGGAGGATGCAGAGTCGGCCAGAGCAAGGTTAGTCAGGCCAGCCGCAGGGTTCTCCGCACCACAGATGTCCCAGAAAGGAAAAGAAGCTCCACAGAAGGGAGGGAGTGTCACCTTTAAGCCTCACACGCCTGAACGTGTGTGGATTCACAAGACTCTCACGCTTATGTGTCGTAGGTCCTCCTCTGTGGGCCAACAGCTTTCTCGATCAAGGAAGAGGCACTAAACTCCCCTATGGAGCTTCTGTACCGTGCTGCTGAGAGCAACTTGCATGTGCGACGCAACACGACCGTGTGTCTGGACCTCGCCGCGGGGAGGAAAGGAGAAGGGCAGCTGCTCGCAGCATTTGGTGTTTTCCTCTAAGTGTATTTGCCTTCACCCCAGATCTTCATTAAAACGAGGGAGGTTCTCAGCCCGCAGGCCTTCCACAGCCCCCGGCAGCAAATTTCGACATGTCCGTTTAAAAGCAGGGGATGGAATCGCTTCAGAAGCAGGGTCATCGGCCCGCTTGTCATCTCCAAATTAGCCGTCTTCATTATCGCACTTCCACAGACCCTCGCCCTTCCGTTCCTTCTGTACTCCCAAAAACTAGGGCAACAGTCGGCTTCAGCCTCACATCCCTCGCAGTCATAAACAGCCACTTTGACCAAGAGCTAAACCGGGAACTAAGTGTCAGTGAAAATGTATTAATTAGAGGTTTTTTTTTTTAATCCAAGAAATCGGAACATTCCAGAATGGCGCTGCAAAATCAGATAGTCAGAATAAAAAGGTCCCTTCGTCTGATGGCTTAACCATAATCCCCCCGGGTGGCATCAAAGTGCATGGCTAAGGTGTACCCGCCTTCCCGGAAACGTCCTCCGTCAAACTCTGCGATACTTGGAATCGTTTCGATTCGATGCCCGCGAAAACGGTTTGCCGTGCGCCAGTGTCGGCGGGCGTTGTGCGGGTCACGTGAACCCTGACGCACCGCTCGGCTCCTCTTCTTTCGCTGACTGTGCGAAATCCTGTGAAAAGCCGCCCACCCTCTGGAAGCCCTCCCAGCCTGGCCTGGGTCCTCATCCCTTTCTGTTTAATCACTGGTTTCGTCTTTTTGTCCTGCGTCAATAACGCTTATCTCGCCCGAAATAGTTGTCACACGCGTTCTGCACTTCCCAAGGAAGTCTCATTCTTTTTTTTTTTCTGGAACCTTCTGGAAGGTGACCGGCGATTTTCACCTCAAACAACGTGTTGTTCCGTTTGCCGCATTTCCGATGCGAGCGACTCCCTGCTATTCATAGTTTCCGAATCGTATGTCTTAAGCTTCTGCCGCGATCTTTGAATCTGTGCGAAATGTTGGACCAGAAGTACAGCCTGCAGATTCCAAAAACGCTCCCACACAATCTAAAAGCACCAAGGGGAATTGGCAACAAGATATATTTGTCTTGGTATCACGCAGGGCTTGCTTGTGTGTCTTCACAAATTATTGTTTTTTTTTTTTTTTTTTAACCAAGCGTTGACATCCTGCCATCATATTAGCTCTTTATCTCTGCGTCGTGAACAGTTTTTCAAAGGCTTTTCATATCTAGGCATAAAACTCGCCGTTGTGGTGTTTAGAGAGTCCATCTTTCCGAGCGATCGCCGTGACTCTCGTCACATTTAACAGACGCCACAATGAAACCTGCCCGAGTTTAGGGCAGAAGGATTAGATCGCTTCACGATAAAGGCGCCGGGCATCTCCTTCCTCTCATTAGCTGGATTTTCTCCAGTTTTCTCCTGGAGGTGCGAGCGGTGACCTCTCCAGCTGCCATTCACTTCCCCGCTTCAGTAATGGCCAGTGGGGAGGAGGGAGCTAGGTGTGTGTGTGGGGGAAGAGGTCATTCTCAGATGTTCCCATGTGTGGGCTGGTTGGCATCTTCCACATATAAGAGCAAAGAGAAGGACAGAGACAGAGACTGAGAGAGAGAGAGAGAGAATATGGCTGCCAGACAGCCTGATGGGGGTTTTGCTTTCTGCTGTTTGAAAGCTACGCTCAGGATGAGAGGCCAACAAAGGTCTAGTTTGAGCTGTCAGCACCAAGGTGTATGATGTGAGGACACACCGCTGAGGACCACAAATCTAATGTCCGGGTCACAATAAAAACCGCCTGTGCCGGCGGTTTCAGTCGGGGAGAAATGCGGACGGTAGCGGCGGAGGCCGAGCTCCCATCTGACCCGGCCTACGTGGTCAGCTCGCCTGTCACGGTTCGTCCAGTTTCTCCAGTCACCCCGCATTGAACGTGCGGCCGGAGCTTTTCCTCCGTCGGAAAGGATGGGAAAATGACAAAATGTTGACAGAGTCCTCGATGTGCTGTCAGGGTCCCACGGGAGTGACCTCTGCAGAAAGAATCACAGCCCGTAATCCACTGGGTTGAAGGACCAAACCACACGGCCCCGGCCGGCCTCCCGAGGAAACAAACCCGGCAGTAAATGACAGAAAATCTCTCGGAGGCAATAAAAAAGTTTATAAACACATTCCTCTTGTTTTTTTAAATCATAGTTGTCGTTATATGATTTATTTTGTTCCCATTTGGCACCCTGGAAGTGTGGCGCGCTGCATTTACAGGTCTGCTGCACTTACAGAGGAGGAGAACCTGCAATGAAATATTAATCCCAGCGCAGCCGATCGTTGTCTGTCCCGGATTTGCGGTTATTATTCCAGGTCGATTTATTCGTTCCTTAGCCTCCTCTTGGGCTCATGTAGACTGTGCCAAAGATTCTGGCTCCACCGGGAATTTATTTACTTGCTGTTTTTTTTTTTTTTTATTAATGTACGTTTTGAACCGTAGCTGGTCTATGTATAGCTCAGCAGTAACATTCTGTACCGCATCCTCACTTAAAGTTGAAATGTCTTATTTACTTAAGAAGAAAAAACATGTCTGATTAATCTTTGCCTGGAGGAGGAAATGGTTCAGCTTCACATTAGGTGTGCCTCATAATAGGTAGTCGGACTGAAAATGTTTGACATCAGCTCGACGACTTTGCGACTCTGATGCCATGGGGACGAACCGCGGCAGAGACCACGCGGATACTGCGGTATAAAGAGATCCGCTTTAGCGTAGTTACGCGGAAACGTCGGGGAAGGTGTCCGCCGCAGCGCTATAACCAGCCTGACCTTACAGTCGCTTGTGGGTTTAGCTTTGCTGAGTATTCCTGTCTCCTCTAAGGGTCCCACCTGCTGGAAAAAGCTACAGGCGCCTACATGTATGGACAGTCCCGCAGCAAAAAGGGCTCAAACCTCAACGTTTCCTTTTAAATTATACCCTGTTCCACGTTAAAAGCACCGTCCATTTCTCCGATTTAGACTTATTTCTCGGAAGCTTGTTCAAAGGGTGTTCCAAAACAGAATGCTTGCTTTTTCCCGTGGCGGGATTTCCGACTGAGGCCTGTGCCAGTTCTGCACGATCCAAGTCTTTTTTTTTTTTTAACCAGTAGCCACCAGCAGGGCTGTCCAGCCAATCAGGAGCCACGGAGCAAAGTGACCGGGTCGCCATCGGCCGCTGCTCCCGTCCCTTCTCCTCGGGTTCTTTTCCCTCCGCCCTTCCCGTTGCCCGGCGTCGCTGTTTGTCACCAGGGCTGTGAGCTGACAGCGAAAGCACCGATGAAGTGTGGCGAAAAGTCCATCTCGACCCCCGCTGTTGCATTTCACGCAGCTCCCCGGCGTTTGCGATTTCGGTTGAGTAGCCTGTATTGGCGGCGAGCTCGCCACTTGTGGCACACCTGCATCACTTGTCCTTTAAACCGCATTTACATTTAAAAGGAGCGCTCGGGCTGCTCTTCAAAGGATCGATAAAAGAAGGCCTTGGCAACAGTCTGTGGTCATTAAACCTACTTGGTGCCCAAATTCCACAGCATGCAGACTAGGTTCCTCGTATTCCTCCAGAGTTACTTCGCCGCCGTCACCACGGCTCTTATAACCTAAGGAAGGAAACCAACACATGTCGCAATTTAGGACGGATGTTTGACGGCACCGTGGTCCACTTGTCTGGAGAAGGTACAGCGGCAGAGGAGATATTTGTTGAAAGAAGCACTTTAACGCATGGCAGCAGAAGTGGGCTGGAAAAATCCACTTTATCCCAGAAAGTGTTCTCCACCGGTAATTATGGCGTATTAAGTGAGCAGATATTACCCAATTGAAAACTCTCGCGCTCCTGGCGGTGAGTGTGCCCTCGACGAAGGCCTCGGAGCCGGCCGGGCCCACCCACGTGCGCCGAGAGCCGCCCTTTTTCCTCTCGTCCAGCTCCGTCCCCTGGTACCAGGCGGCCCCCCCGTTTCGGGAGCAGGGACCGCGGTGCCGACGTGCGTTTCTATCATTCGCTTCCCGTTTGTTAAAGCCTAAAACCCGCTTTTAACCCGCGCAAAATTACGGTAACTCTCGAGCCACGCAGGTGCCACCGGTGTCATTTCTTTGCGCATAAAAAATAGGCCTGAGCAAACGGCGCGTTTCCCTCGGCGCCTCTCGGAGCCGAGCCGTTCGCAACGTACGGAAACGCACGGCCCCGTTCGCGAATCCAACAGAATGGAATACGACAGTAGTTTTATCGTCCCCAAGAGGGGTATTCTTCATAAAGCGCTCGCAAAACATGAGACAGTGAGGACCCATATAGCCAAAATAAATAAAAAAATAACGGTAGCACTGGGTTTGTGGTATAATTTACTATATGCTGTTCAGTGAAAAGTCTCCTGTAGCTGTATGCACAATATTTATAGGCCCCAGTCTGTTATTCACGACGCATATGAGCTTGGACCTGCTACAGACCTGGTGTTTTTCGCCTCCCAGCGACCAAACTGTCGTGCGTCGACTCGGTCCTGTGGCGCAGTCGTGGCATCGGCATTATTCTGTCATTTGATCGATGTGTTTATTCAGAGTGACCCCAAGCGGCGCCCACATGCGCAGCCAGATTTTGCCGGAGCAGCTCAGCTTATTTACCCGTACGGCGAGTTCTATACTCGGGCCGTTCGGGGCTTCAGCTCGGCTTCGTTCGCCGCCGCCACTTCACAGCTTCGGCGGTCTCTCTGCAAAAAGTGCGCGTTTCCACGTAAGCCGTTGAATAAGATGTGCGCAGTTAAACTGGCTTTTGTGAAAGAGTGAGATCTAGGCCAAAATAACGGGGCTTTCCTTACGACGGATCTGCAGCAACGTTTCTCCACACCTCTTCTAAATGACTCGTTTTTTTCCCCTCTCTGTCTCTCTCTCTCTGTCTCTCCCTCTCTCTGTCTCTCTCTCTCTGTCTCTCCCTCTCTCTCTCTCTCTGTCTCTC
>UFQX01001310.1:0-51871 GCA_900497675.1 Arapaima gigas | reverse complement strand
GGGGGGGGGGGGGGGGGGGGGGGGGGGGGGGGGGGGGGGGGGGGGGGGGGATGGGTCGCTTCTTCCTAAGTCAAAAGGTGCTGTTTAGAAAAACAGAAGCGATTGCCAGGAACACTGGGCTCTCCACGCTGAGCACACATAGCTGCTTCATTTGATTTAGGAGGGTGAGGGGCAGCAGGAGCAAATGAACAGCTGCCTTCAGTGTCACCATAGTCCTTGCCAATATACTTATGTCACAAGGAATTTTGCACTCGCCCATAATTTTCTATCTATGCAAAGACATTGTGCCTATGTGCCAATGTGAAATGAATGCTCAAAGTGGTTATATTCATTAAAATGCCCTCTATTAAAATGTATGCAAATAAACAGGCAAAAAACGGTACTCAGGTAAAAGTTCTCATCCAAAAATTTATTTGAGCAACAGCAAAAGAGTTACTCAAAAAACTCCTTGAGCACTGAGATTACTTTGAATACAGCTCTTTAATGCTGGGGAGCACTACTGATGGCAAGTTACCATGAATACAGGTGCTACCTACTCAATAGTGGAATTTAATTTTTTTAAAAAATAGCAAGGAGCTCTTTTGGTGTAAACTTGACTATGCAAAAGCTTCATTGAGGCTGAGAAGTGCCTTTGAGCCAAATTTCAGTTTTGTGGCTTGAAAACCAGAACCGCGCATGAAGAATAAACAGATAAACCAACAAAGAGAGACTGAGATTTATTGAAATGGAGATTGGCAGCTGCTTGTCCAGGGAAGGGCCACAGTGGTTTGGACACACCGGTTCACCTCATAACAGTCACACATACTCACACCTTGACACGCTGCAGGCAGTGGAGAGTTACAAATTCACCTGAGGCACTGGTGTTTGGACTGTGGGAAGAAACCACAGAACCTGAATACAAATCCATGTGATGGGGCAAACTCCATAAAAACTGAACCAGATTGAAAATGACATCTAAACAAATGTCCCGGGAGCTCATGTTACTCAGGACAAGCAGTTGATGAAAATCATAACAATAATATTTATGCTGGAGTATTTCAGGATTAATTCTTTGTTCTAATGGGTTGCCAGCGCTGCACTCTGTTCGACACCAGCTTCCGACTGCTTTCGCTGCAATCGAACTGTGGCCTGCAAAATAAGCAAAAGAAGCCTTTTCAAAGTAAATGGGCATTTTTTTAACGGTCCTCTGTCAGCATGGCTGTGTCAGCCAGTGACATCCGCCAAAGATGTCGCAGTTTATAGTATAATAACTTAATCAGTTTAAAACAGGACATTAAATATGAAATATGAGATACTGAAAGGTAACAAGGAGGGTGAGAGAAATGTAAAGGAGACAAAAATACATTTTGTTGTTTAGGACTGTGTGGGCAGCGCAGTGGTGCAGCGCTGTCGCCTCGCACTGCCGGGGTCGTGCGTGGAGGGGTTTGAATGCAGCTCAGCCTGTGTGGAGTCTCCACGTTCTCCCCCTGTGTCTGTGCTGGTTTCCTCCTGGTGCTCTGGTTTCCTCTCACAGTGCTGCGCTTCAGTCAGTGGGTTTTGTAGTTCATCTTCATCCAGTTTCATAGCTCTGGATGCAATCTGGGGTCCTTCCCACACAAGCTAAGGATCACAGACCAATTTGTCTGCCCTGGGCCTCTTTCACGACAGATGGCCTCGTACGGCACGGTGCAGGATTCAGTCCTAGACACTGTAGGGTGCGTGGCGGTTTACCAAGGGGACCCTATAGTGAAACCGTAAAAAAGAAAGGGGAAATCTAGCCAGCTGGGTGACAGCCAGCAGCTCAGCAGGAAAACCAACAGGCTTCTGGATTTACCCCAACTCGGGGTGGGGGGGATTATGCTACGTCCTGCTTGGGCACCTCATACTGAGGGCACCTGCCTTACTGAGCAATCTATTTCCAACATTCAAATTCACCTTTGTGACTCCACGTAAGCTGCTCTCCTACACCAAGCTGGGACCCCTCTGCTAAACTGTAGAGAGCAGCTAGTGTAACGGTGATTTGAAAAAAACGTCTTGCAAGCTGCACTACGAAAGCTACCGAGCAATAATGAGATACACAACGTTTTACGTACTAAACCCAGTCCAGAAAGCACAGTTCAAAAAGAAGAAGCCTGGGGAGGTGGGGGAAGAAATCAGCATGTTTTTTTTTTTTTTTCTCAGATTGATGAAGTTCACTCTTTGACACAATCTCCTCAAAGCACTTCAGCGTCAGGACACACAGCCATGTCCCGGATGTTCGGTAATAAATTCTGTCCCTCTGGGAGGGTCATTTTTAAAAAAGGCTGACGTCTCGCTTCCTCCTTCTGATTGCTGATTACACCTTGGAGTTCGGTTCGGCCAGACCGGGCGCTACCACACGGGGACGAGAAGACGTTCTGAAACCCGAGACTTATAAATTAGCCAAATATATCATTGGCGGGCCCAGGCCGATCCACTTATCACCTCTTACGGTTCAGCCTTGTGTGAAGCCTTCTCTGTGAAGAGCGGGAAAAAAGTGAATGGCTTTAGCAGCGTGCTGAATCCCTGCGTTGTCTCAGATCAAGTCCGGGGTCACGCTTCTTACAGCTGGCTTTTCATTAAGCGAGAAAACAGACAGTAGTCATAAAACAGAACACAGCGAAAACAAGAATTATCGCTCATCTAAAGTCAATAAGAGTCAGCACGTAGGTTCTGAATGCACCTTTTAATAATTTCTGCGCTGAAGCGGAGGCAGTCGAAGCGTTTTAAAATCCTGACGTTTATTTTCTGCCGTTTTTTTCGTCGGCCGAGTCCGCTCTGAGGTTTGGAAAGGAGCAGGGAACAGGCGAACACTTACAAGGGATTGCCCAGATGCAGCATGAGCTTATTTGTCCAGAAAGCAAAACAACGTATGAAGTCGTCGTCATAAACATAAATAACTTATGTGGAGGCCGTCACCCCCGTTTCCTTTTTCTTGCGACATTCAGAGATGTTTCATTGCAGCTTTATCAGTACTCTGTTTAAATGTGTAGTTTAGTACGCGATGCACAAGGGAAAAACATGCATTCTTGGAAATACAGATCAGATGGATTCAGCACGTGCTGCGACAACCCCGTCTACCCTCAGTGGGTCACAGTAGTTCTTCCTGGATGATGGTTGAAGATCATCACACTGAGAGGGCAGGAGTCACGCTAAGGGCCCCTCTGCTTTTTATCTGCTTCTGCCTCTCACGTTCTCAGAGGACATACAGTGAGCAGCGGGGAATCGCAGGGCATACAGCCGGATCAGGCCTGAGTTTCACGGCAGCAGAAGGGCGTGCGCAATGGAGGCAAAGTGAACTCTTTGTGAGGAAACGGCTTAGTGTGGCTTCCTTCTGCAAATGTTTCTGGACCGTGACCATAAGGAGGGCATGGAAAATCCAGACGCAGAGCTGAATTCAAATTTCAGATTTCAAAAAATTAATCTCTAAAACTGTAGCCCAGGAATTGTGAGGCACCAGCGCCAAACACTGAGCCGCCGCGTCCCGAGCGCTTCTCTGTATCTAAGGGCGAAGAAGGTTTGCAAGCTGATGTGAGTGAAATTTATATTTGAATTAAACAGGCGTAACGCTGAACATGGCGGCGCTTTACTTTCTTAGTACTGTACTTTTAAACCATTTGAAGGAGGGGATGAGTCTTTGGATGAATTTGTGCAAGTACATTTTCTATGTGGGTTTTTAAACTTTTGTGTACGTGAAAGTATGCGTACGGCAGGCGAGTTTCTCCAGTACGAGCAGTTTGAGTCGCAGTACAAAATCACTCAAAACTCATTGTTTTCACTCGTGTGGTTGTTCAAAGCAAGAAGAAAATATATAAAGGCCCCAAACATGAAAACAATTTTGGTAGTAACATTCTGTTTTAAATTATACATATTTATAATCTTCTGTATCTATCCTTAGATGATCTTTTAAGAGTGGGAAATCCAGAAAGAACTCAGGAGATACTCACGCGGCCAGCCCTGGCCCTGTTGCCGCACCTTTAAAAATCTAGCAGAAAAAAGTATCGCAGAAACACAGTAGTGCTTGACAAATGACAAATTCAATGAATAACGCGTGAGTTTTTGGACCCGAGAGCTCATTCACTCATTAATATATAGAAAATTTTACATTATATATTACATTTATTAAAATGTTTTTTACAAACCCTATTTATCTAAGTTCAGCAGTTAAGCTGCGGGTAAAACGTTAAGTAATCCCGCATGTCCCGAATGGATTTTAGCCGCCTTTTCTTGGCTGCCACAGGAGAGGCCTGGCACCGTGAGGAGACCCTGCTTGGGACGCCACATGCAGACAGTCGTGCCCAGTAAAGGCGGCAAACAAACCAGGCTTGTCAGGATGACTAATAACTGAGGGCAAGGGGGTCCCCTCACAGGCTTCCACAATAAAGCAGCTGGGCATCCGGCCTTTGACAGAAGCTTTCCAAGTCGGGAAAGATGCAGGTCCGTCTGCTGTGGTGAGCACATCTCAGTGTGAAAAACCGCGGGTCAGATTGACAGGCACCGGTGGCTTCTGCAGGAAGAAGGCTGCTTCTCATACAGAGGTGCTGCTGCGGAATGAAGTCTATAAGCTGTCCAGAAAAGGGATGGTGTAAAACCAATGTGCGCTTAGAACAGAAAAGCGCTCTCTAGCACACCAAGAGTACGAAGTCAATTTCCAACAGATATCAGACTTTTGCAATGCTCATATTGACAAAGACAAAAAATATCACAGCTATTACTTCTAATAAAATTGTACATAACGCCAGTTAAAGGACTAAAGGGGCAACGTTTTTAGAGGGCGCCATAACACCTGCTTTCATTTTGCACAAATTAGACGCATTTTACACTAAAACCACAGTGAAAACATAGCCAAAATACCTACCTCATAACACAGCTCTCACTTCATCGCTTTGCCAGCTCCATTTGATGAACATCAAGTCGCTCCGAACGGCTGTTTCATCATTAGGATCCAGCCCTGGCATCCGTGACGTAAAGTGCTTGTGGTTGTAACAACAGGGCGCAGGCTGCCATAAGTCATTAAAGCAATTTCCCTAACTCGGTTAGAGGAAATAAAACGGATTAGGAACAACATGTGGGGAACGAATGGTTCGGTGTTCCGCGGAAAACGCCGCATCGCAAATCTAAAGTCGGGAAGTTTCTTCGGCAACAAATTTGTTCTCAGGCGAGTTTCCGTGCACATTTGGTGCACTTTTTTCTAATCACTTTAGCGATTTATAATTTTTTTTTTACTTAGTGGATCTTGACATCCAGACCGGCATGTTCCGGATACAGCCTCCGGCCAGCCAGATCAGTGGGACTGGCTATTAGCCCGGGGCCATTTAAACAGCTCTAAATAGCCCTGCAGGGACCGGTTGCACAGTCCAACCGCTGCAGCCGGTTAGCGACGGCCCCCAGGCTGCTGAAGGACGGCGCGATGATAGGCCCATTCGTCTTTTGGCCACACAAGTGACAGAAAATCAAACACAGAGCACACGTCTCTTTTACATTTCTGTCGATGGCAAGAAGCCTATTATAGAAGCGGCCCTAAAAACAACAGAAATAGATCCTTCTGTGAGCTACATGAAACTCTAACTATCCCGGCACATTACCACAAAGTACGTGGTCACCGTCAGCGAAGGGTGCTTGTAGTACTCAAATTCTCGTACAACTGTTGGGTTATTCATAACCACTCTTACTTACATGCCAAATTTCACTTACTTGCAAGAGCGCCAAGCAAAGAACAGGCAGCTTTGCTACCAATGCCCAGTGTAAATTGCCCCCCGCCGGTGCTGAATGGCGGGGGGAGGGGGGGCTGCAAATTCTCGATATCCTGCAAATTTAAATCGGTCCGCAGCTGAGTGAATTAATCCATACTCGATGGAAAGATCCAGTCGACTAAAAGCGAACATGGAAACTTTCAGCCAAAAGCCCGGCGCAACAGAAGCTACGGGGGGCAGCGTGTGCTGCTTCGTCTTCATCTGTCAGCTGTCTGAGCTCCCGGGGAAACATATTTCACATTCAGGCTAATTTTGGTATGGATCATTTCAAAAATTACATGTTCAGGCACATTTATTGCCTTTTCCAAACCCGCCGTATGAGTAATAACACTAAGAATTTATTACGATCTCACAGAACGATAAAATCTTGTGCAGTATCTTGTCATATACTATCATGATCAGAGATGTTTTGCACAGAGATTTTTTTTTTTCCTTATACGGTATTGTATTGCAAACAAGTAAAAGGAAGGATGGACGTCCAATTTCGCCTCGGATGTTTAAATCTGATGCAGTTAAACTGTCTTCATTGCATCTAATTGCTCATTGCGAAGATTATTTGGAAAAAACCGAACCGTTTGCGGTTGTATTCCAGTGGTTTGTTCCATTACACTGTTGTAGTTAACTGATTATAAGATCCAAAATTACAGAGGAATTTACTTAAAAAATGCTTTTTTCTAATCAGCGCAAAACCAAAGTTTGCCACGTAACAAAAAATAAAAATGAAACGAAAATTGTGCTTAAAACTGACGGCTGGCAAGGCTGCATAAATGAAAAATTTGAATCTCGAAGCTTTTAATAAGGCTTTTGCATTTTGATATATAGCTCTTGATCAGGGTCAAAAAAATCTGTAATTTAAACGCCCCCCCCATCACATTTGTGAAAGAAGTTTTGTTTATGTGTGTGTGCGTGTGTGTGTGCTGTAGACACACATTTGTTTTTTTTTTTGTTTTTTTTAAGCACGAACAAAGATCCCTTTGTTACCTCATCGAGTTTCAGTTCCTTTATCTGGGCTTCGCTGTGAACGGAAAAGCTGCTCAAGGAGAAGGTAGAATACAGGCTTCCAAACACAGAGATCAGGGAGAACATTCCCCGGTACAGAAGGGACGTCTCTGTGAAGACACACGTCCTGATTTAGTTATCTGACAGTTAACTCCACATGCTCTAAAGACCTGCCGGTTTCATATGTCCAACACCTGAATATCAACTAATTCCAGTCATACTCAGTGTATCCAATACGCGCCACGGCATTTTAACCTAAACCAAACCTGTTCTGCCACAAATAAACACCGAACATATAAATATGTTGTGACATAATGTTGCACAAATGTTGAGAGTGAGGATAGAAAACTGTTGGAAAAGGCTTGGAAAAGGTGAAGGAAAAAGAAGAAGAACACATGTAAATGGAAGAGCAACGACCAGATGAACGGACACGCCGACGCTGACAGTTAGCGCAGCCGTCTCCAGGCTAAGGACAGAACATTCTGGACATGGACCGCGTGGTGGCTGAGACTCCACTTGAAAACAATAACACTGTTTTAGTGTTATTTTCTTCATATGCAAAATGCAACTTCTGACAACAAGCAACAATTATTTTTATTTTTTCCGCAACATTTATATTTCTTCTAACGTTAACTGTCCCTTTTACGTAACGTTTGCGACATTATTAGTCAGCAGCGCTCTCTCAGCTTGAAAGAAATGAAAAAATGCACCTCATGTCTCGTGTCACGTTGAGCTGCCACGGAATTTGTGACTTATTTCAATACGTTTTCATAGGGCACAGAGAAGGAGAACTACTCTTTGAAATGTTCAAACTGAAGACCAAACCAGCATGGAGTTCTGAAAATTTTGATAATAAAACACTGGCTTGCATATTTGTAACGTTTCAATGTGATTCTTGTAGAACAACCGACGCACTGCACAGAGAAGACAGACCGTAAGAGAAATGCCAAGACGGATTACAGAATCGAGGAAGCTGTGAACTGAAACCTCACGTGCACCTTTAACAACCTGTGTGACTGCATTGCACAGCACATGAATGACAAGAAGTAATAGCAGCTTGCTTCTCTGCCAAGTTTCCTCCAGTGTGACACACAGGGTGATTTATATCATTTTCCTGACACGTTTCACATGCTCCACAGTCACCGATGGCCAATGAGAGCTCAAGAAAGACAATGCAGTTGAGAAGCTCAGCTACCTGAAGGACCATGACAATAAATCCAGGAACAACACTGGCGCAATGAAAATTTGACTCACTCTGTTGGTTTTTGGTGCGAAGCGTGATGTAGCTAAACCCAAAACAGTTCCTGGATTGTCTCTTGTCTGTTTCTGCTTGCTGGGCCCACATTCCACTACAGAGGTCAAGTGAGCATTCGTGTATTCCAAGCCCTAACAGAAACTATCATTTGCTACTCAATTCGGGGGTAGCAGATGTGAGAGAAGGCTCATAAAGGCAGTGAGTTGAGACAGTTTGCGAGACAGTGTATTTTTGCTGAGAAATATGAAAACACCCAGGGGTCCCTGTGGTCTACAGGACGTGAATGATGCCCCTTCGTATCTGTTGGTAGCTGATCAGCAGGTGACAGATCTGTAACTACGTGAGACTTGCGGCACCAGCAGTTCAGGGTAAAATTGCCTGATTTGGTTTGTGTTCTGTGGAACTGGGACAGTCCCATCACTGTTTCCAGCCAGGAGACCTCCACACTACGCCACGCCCTTGGCACGGACCAGTTCGTTCCTGGCTGAGTCGAGCGGCCAGAGCTTAGGGAGAAGCCAGGGGCTGCATGCAGTAGCACCATCCTGTTCCCAGCTTAACGCAGAAGAACCACCTGCACGTTTCTTGCATTAACGCTGCGCTCTTACCAAAGACACAGTCACTGGTACCTCTCCTCCCTTGTGTGTGGTCAACAAGTTCGTCATTTAGCGAAAACAAGTACAGGTTTCCAGGTTGGAAGAAAGAGGAGAAGCTAGTTGCCATGTAAACTGATAACAACCTGGAGACAATCTGTCATGACTTGTTGATGTTGCCATTCATGGGAAAGAAGTCATTTGTCTGTTGATAGACATTCAAGACGAATCTGTCTACGGGACAAACGCGTCAAAATTAACCGTAGGAATGTTACTGGTGGGTGACTCGTCCTCGCAGGTTAATTGCTTTATGTTTTCCTTTCGAGGTGCAACAGCAGCCCAGTTGTTTCTCGCAACTTGCGCCATAATTGCGAGTTGCGCTAGAATGTCTGCCTGTGGCTTTGTTGTTCTTCCGCGACATTCGCGTTTTTCGCCCACGCAAAGAATGTGCTGCTTTCGTCACTTCTAGCCTGCCATGGGAAAGATTTATGCTTTACCTGCCAACTCTTCCTGCAGCAAACAATACAAAACGAACGCTTAATAAGAAAAGACGGCTCTTTCCAGAAATGTTACCGCACGCAGAACTGCAAGACTAACTGTTGGTATGCCAACAGGTGTAGTGCTGCTGTATAAAAAGCACTATTATATAACAATATGTAAATATCTTTATGTACAAAAAGTAAACCTTCTCCACATTATAGCTGTACCATTTATGTTTTGTTGGCTAAATGAATATGTTAAAAATATCAGGCCTTTACCCAGAGGAATGTTTCCTTATTTTTCGCCCTGATTTGTTTAGTCAACTGGGTTAATGTTAAATTTGTTTTGCGTGTACAAAAAAACAGCCAGTATTTTGGGTTTGATGTTTTTATTGAATATTTAATCGAAGGAAAGTCATTAATAAACACCGAACGCCAACGGAATACGTCTCCTTTCGACCTCATTTCCGCGCACCACTATCTCCGGTTCCCTCGGCCCGGTCCTGCCCGCGAAGCGCGCGTGACAGCGGTACCGCCGTATGTGTGATGTGTCATAAACAAGAAGCGGAACGAATATGCAGACCTCTTGTAACTGGAGTTGACTGCAAACGCACCAGGGGAATGTTTAAAAGGCTGCAGACAACGGCAGGGTCTGTCACTTTGCTAAAGCTGTGTTATGAAATTTACCCGAAAAAGGTGCAATTCCTCGATAGCCACATTAAAACGTACCGCAGGAGGTTTTGTCATTCAACTGTACACGGTGTCGGAAGTGAACACCGTTCACTGATCTTTCATACATCAACAAGACATTCGGTTCCCGGGTTTATATATAAGTAACTGCCGGGCGATCGGCTGCTCTTATGACGTTGCCTTGTCTGAGACACGCTAAGGTGCAGGTGAAATAACCCCTGCGAAAATGCCCCTGACATTCGTCTACTCTCATAGGACTCGCCGGTAGCATTCTGGTCCAGGCTTTGCATCTGTGTTTAAATAAATGTCCCAGCAAGGGTAAATAATAAATAAATGCCAAATGGTTATGGCAGCAAGGTAACTATAGCCCGGGAGCTTGGGAGCTGCAGCCATTATGGTCATATTTATACACCTGGCGGTAAGTGATGATGTGTCTGGATGACAGAGGGTGTGTTGTTTTTTGTGGTTTTCCTGAATGACTTTCTGCTGCCGTGCCGGCACTTGCTGTCTGGTGCGGCGTCTCTACTTGTTCCCTGTTTCGACTCATAAAAGCCTCCCCGCCAGCTTGGTTCTGGGCACAAGTGTGATGGAGAAATAACGTAATGGCATTTGGCCTGACCATGGGTGATCTCCGCTAGTCCCTCAGTGGGTGAGGTGGGTGCGTTCACAATGCAAAGAAGCTCCCCTTACAGTATGGAGAGGTAACCTAAAGATCCACCCTTCTGCTCCAATAATTCTCTGGGAAAAAGAAATATATGAGCGTAACATTTCTGAAAATGGCAAAAGGAACATATGGGCATCTTTAATGTATTATTAAATTAGTAAGTAACTTTGTTAAGTTAGGAAATTGTCACAATTAGTAACTTTTTTAAGGAAGTAAAGTGGCTATGGAATTAGTGAGGAGTTACATAGCAAAGACACCTCAGTTCACATGGCGAAAGTTACATGTTCATTATATCATGATATCATATCATGACCAGTTTGACTGAAAAAGCAATGTTGGCAGTTGCCAAGTGCTCTTTAGCTATTATATCACTGCAAAAAAATGTTAACTTGAAAGCAAAAATGGGTGTAAAAAAAATAAAATCCATCCATGCAGTAGGTGAGTAAAGGAGCTCATTCGCGGCTTCAAACTGACAACCACCGGAGTGCGGATGTAACATCTGCATCTGTACCTGCCCCAGACCAAGTGTTTTCATGCCCCATGATCTCTTCTTGTGCATGAAACCCAGGTACGATAGAGCAGTGGAAGTGGCCTGAGGGATGGGCCCCCAGACGTTCCACCGAAGTCTATTTTAGACGTTTCCAGCCACTGATGTCACTAGGAGGCAGATCACCTTGACGGGTTCCCATTATACCGGAGCATGAGAACAGACCTAATCTGTAATCTGAGCTAATGGGGCCAACGCTGACACCGGGGGAAGGAAACACTAAAACAAGCATCTCACAAACCCCCGCGCCAATGGCGGATTTGGAGGAGCGAGCACTCGAGTGCCCTCATGTCGAGATTCCATTACAAATACTTGAAAAGCCAAATTTATTTGAACAGTGTGTGTTAGAAGCATCCGAGCGCTGAACGGAATCAGCTCTTTTTCTTACCTCTGAGCGAAGGGCAGAAGATGCTAACAAAAAAGAGGAACTTAACAACAACTTAATGGCTGGTGCTATGTGACATTTGTGGGTAAATAGCAGGTTGGGGTCAGCAGCGGAACGGACAACCATAGAGAAGTAATCTGAACATCAGCACTGATATCTCTTTAAAAAGGAGGGAAGAGATTGTGATAATATTCTCTGTTTGGTGGGGAGAGGCTCAGTGGGGGTGTCGCTGGGGTATCCACTCAGAGATCAGTCTTGATCAGCACAGGACTCTTGCGGTTAGATCTTACACGCGGATTTCACGCAAGCAGATTTCCGCCCCTCCTTCACAAATCCGTGTCGCCGTGACGAAACGCGTGACATCGTTCCTCCGTAATTATCCGAGAGGCCCGCTGTGCTCACGCGCTGCGGTGGGCGTGCTCCTGCCCTGATCTCTCAGCTCACCAACCTCCCCCCCCAGGTACGGGGCTCCCCGGTGAGGCAGCAATTTCTGCACGTCTGCCCACATACCCCCGATAGTTCCTCCCTCACCGTGACGCGCCAGAGCAACCCCCCCCATCTTCCCCGCTGGCCCACTTGACTTTTTTCATTACGCCTCTCTGTTTATTTTCAGAAGCAGTGGAGGAAAGGGTCTGTCGGCTGTCAGGCTGAAACAGTGGGCCTGAGTGCTGGGTTTGTTATCATACACACGCATGAGCCACTATTGAGATTTGATGACGTGTCCACCCAGACTTTTTAGGTAGATATGGGATGGGTCAGTCGGTGTGTGTGGAGCCTAGTCACACCTGAAAAATAATGCTCAGGTATCATACGCCTGGATGGTCTGATGACCTAAATCCGCCAAAACATTCCGCTACGGCTCGCATTTTTATAGCCCCTCGTACCACTAAACTGCATTTATTAAATAACACGGGGACATATTTAGAGATCGAGAAAAGTGCCAAAGAAGTGAGCGGCAATGAAACACACTTCATCTTGCCCACAGGCTGGAACTCCTGTGAGGCCGTATTCATCCCCGTCCCCACAGGGAGAAGGTGGCCGAGGACGGAGGTGGCACTAAACATCTCACACGTCTGGCCACTTGCTCACCTTTGCTGATGGAATCATCTTGTGTAATTTCACCGGGGTGCATGAAGAGGTGCACATCTCACACAGCTGCAAGTCAACCGCAGTTTCAGTATCGCATTATGCACTTAATGAACTTGAGACTCGGTCTTTTTCTCTAGGTTTCGGAGCCGAGAACACGGAAGCGAAGTGTTTGCGGTCTTTGCAGTCGTAGTTTCTGCAGTGCCAAAACCAGAGCGAGGCGATGTTGTGCTGTCTGTGTGTTATGTGTTCAGCCTGCAGAGTCAGACTAAGAGCTCCCAGTTAAATGTGTATTTAGGATGGCTGAAAACCTCTGTATTAACTGGGGAAGTTTAATGTCAGCTGGAAAGACAGAATTTGCTCCTATGTGCTTTGCTCTGTCCTGCGAGGACAAATGAGGCTGTATCCTTAAGTCGAGCACTTATCTCATAGTACTTCAGTTAAAAAATAAAGAAAAAAAAAAGAAATCCAGTTGTGTAAATCGGTATAAGCTGTGCGAGTTGCTTTGGGAAAGTGTCAACTATGAAACTACCAGGCCACTGGAGGTTTATGCTAACAACTAAAGCCCGTAATCCATAAGAGGATTTTTATTCCTCCTCAAATCACAGATTTCCTGTCAAATGTAAAAGGGGTTTTTCCTAATATTGTACAGCTGCTGGCACAGAAACACTCTTTGGTACAAATACCGATGTTACCTGCACCACATACAGCGAATTCTTGCCTGAGACGGATTTCTGTAGCCATAAACTTGGGCAACACAGTGGTGCCAGGTAGACTGACTGAGCAAAGCTCTGCTGCGTCGTTCACCCCCAGTTGTACTACAGCACTTTGGAAAGAAAAGGTTTCTATTAATAAGGTAAATATATGCACATGTAAATGAGAAACACACAGTCAAGGGTCACCTCAGAAATGCCTTCACACCAGTGTGATTGTATTGCCAGCTACAGTATCGTCCATTATTTTATCACAAACGTGTAATTTTGTCTGAAACCTTTACAAATGCTCATATTTCCTTAGTCTTGTGCCTTGAGTACTGTGCAAAAGTCTTAGGCACCTGTGGGGAAAATGCTATAAAGCGAGGATGGTTCCAAAAATAATGCCATGAATATTTATTAATCAATAAACCTTCTAAAAAGTGCAGTAGACAAAAAAACCCTCAATCAGATCAATATTTGGTGGGACCACCCTTTGCCTTTAAAACACCATCACTTCTCTTATGCAAACTTGCATGCAGTTTACGGTAGAGGTTGGTAGGTTCTTCCAAACATTTTGAGGAACTGGCCACAGTTCTTCTGCACACTTTGACTGTCTCTGCATGTCCTCCCAGACTGACTTGATCATGCTGAGATCAGGATTCTGTGGGGACCAGACCATCTGTTGCAGGATTCCTTCTTTTTTGCTCAAGATAGTTGTGTATGACTGAGATTGGGTGTTTGAGGTCATTCTCAGGCTGCAGAATGAATTTGGGACCAATGGGAAACCTCCCTGATGGTAGATAAGAATCTACCTGTATTTCTCAACAGACATTGAAGTTGCATGCCTAAGACTTTTGCACAGTACATTAGTTCTTGAGTACAGGCACGTACTATTTTAACGTTTTAAAACATTAGAACTTCTCCCTTTCAGACCAGAACAACAGCCACCTTCCTGAACTGTGGAATCAGAGCGTGATGGTGTGTCCAGCCTACCAAATGTGCATGATTTTTAAAGAGCTGTTATTCACAACCAAGTGAACGGTGGCTGGCCCAGACACCGCCTGATGGAACGATCCCATTAGGCTCGTAACTTATCGTGTCGGATTGGATTTCAGCTAAAATTTGCCACTGGACTCAATTTATTACCTTGATTGAGGGCTCAGTAAACGGCAACAACTGCTTCCCACCAGCACTGGCCCGCCTTGGGTCCGTAATATACTATTGCATTTAATTTCTGCCCACAGCACTCGAGAGAAGTAGAGCTGGACCGTCCCCAGAGCCAGGCCAGAACAAGAGCGCTGGAAAAACAAGTGGAAGTCCAACTAATTTTAAGGAGGCAAGAAATTTGCTTTCCTGTGTGGACCACCAGATTTATCTACAGCAGCGAAGGTTTGCACAGAACGAAAAGCCAAGTGAAAATAATTTATCATTAATTTTATATTTGTTCATTATGAATGCATTCGTTATTATTTTTTTCTGTCCAAGAAGTAATTATGAATTAAAGACACAGCTGAGATGAAATTTAAAGTGGTTTTTTTGGTTTAACAAAGAACATCTTCGCTCAGGGCTACTTTCCAGTCTGCAAAATCAAGTATTCCAAAATTATAGGAATATTTCTGCTTCTGTAGCCCTTTAAAGTGAACCGACTCCTAACACCATTTCAGTTGAGGATGACCTCAGGTTAAAAAAATAATAGGCTTTATGCTGTCTGATTTGTGATGCCTCATCCTCTCCCTTGCTCAATCACTACTGCGATTATTATTATTATTATTATTATTATTATTATTATTATTATTACTACTACTGTTCTTGTTTTTTCTTAATCAGTTTAATCGCATTTAATTTATGATGAGCAGGGATCCACTCCCACGCCAGAAACCCGCAGCCTTCAGGTTGCACGAGTCCATTTTTGAGCACTTTCTGCTGCTACTCCTGAGCTCAGACAATGAGGGCTCGCAATGGAGGAGGAGACGGTTCTATTCCTGCACCCCTGCTGTTGGTGTTGGAATTAATGGTGTGCTGTTCTGAAGCCGCCGGTGTTCATGCAGCCCAACCTGACAGTGTAGAGTTTTGCCCAAACTATAAACTTCAGATGTATAGGTGTTTGACAGGGGCAACCCTATCTGACAGACTCACACACCTGCCACAATGGAGGCTACAGTAGCGGTGAAACAGAAAGAACGTAGCACACAACTTTGTGACATAGCCATCATATTTGACTGAGGGAAACTGCCTAGTTTCTGCATAGATTTTTAGAAAGGATGGTATAAAGTCAAATGTCTCCCATTTATTCATTTAGCAGAGGCTTTTCTTCAATATGACTTACAATGTTTTAGCTGACAGTATGGCCTACGTGCCTTATAGTGCAGACATACTGCAGGAAACTCTCTACAGTCATTCACCCGTTTATACCATAGAGCAAAGTAACATACACACACACACACACACACACACACACACACACACACACACTACTAGCAGCTTAAGTTTCCCAATTTTGCTGAAACACACTGGTTTCACTGTGGGAAGAAACCAGAGCACCAAGAGGAAACCCTGGAAAACAAAATAAAACTGATGGTTGAATCAAGTCGATTTCAGGCTGGACATATGGGGCAGTGGAACAAAACAGGGTCTGGGCCTCGGTACTCTGCTCTGGACTCAGACACACATCTCCATTTGAACGCCACTGTGACGAGTGGTTTGGGGAAGGGGGACGTCGACTGGGGAATTCATTTTTAGTTTTACTTTTTTCTGGACTTATAGGTTGGGGATAGGGATTGGGACAAATCTCTGTCTCTCACTCCCAGGGACCTCGTACTGTGGACAGAAAGGGCTTAAATGGGAGTTTCGTGACAACTGGGTGTTTGCTATTCATAACTATGCAAATGTGTTAGGACTGGCATGGTGTCCAGTAGGGCTATCTAGGAGTGGGTGTGTGCATTTTTTCTATATCTGGCTCGAAGAGTAGTGGGTGAAATGTGAGCAAAAGGTGGCTGTGAAGGGTCTTGTGCGCTTGTTCTGTGACTGCAAAGTTCTGTGTGACTGTGAAGTCCACCTGTGTGTTTCGTGTGTGACTGTGAAATCCACGTGTGTGTTCCGTCTCCACACGTGCCTCAGCTGCACACGGGCAAGAATGTGGAAACACACCAGCAAAAACACGGCGGGCCAAAAGACACCAACTATGCCTACTGTGGTGTTACAGAAAAAAAAAAAGATATTTTATGGAAAGCTGCAACAAAGGGCCTAGTCACCTTAACTAGGCTACAAGTTCAGGTCCTTAACCACCACATGAACTGCTGATTGTAACATCTTTTTTTTCCTAAAAATGCAGGAACAGACTCTTTTTCTCCAGCTGCAGCACAGGAAGCCTAAGGGCAGAAAAACCAGGGAGCCACGTGGGCCATAAAGCTAACTGACAGTTGTCACCTTTGGCAGCGAGAGGCGGCGAAGACCAGTCTGACAGACAATAAATGTCTTTAGTGAGACTCCTTCAGACACAGCCCAGAGCTCATATTCTCATCCTCTCTCACAGTGAAAGAACTGAAGATTTATGGCAGGCTTGTTCGGAATGGATGGGGGAAGCACACGAGCAAAGACGGGGCGCTGAATTCACCAAACCCTGCGTTCTAGATCAATAGTAGCAGGTGTGCCCTGTGGAGGGGTTTGGCTATATGTTGGGGGAGAATCAATCTGCACTTGATTTGAGTCAGAAGGGCAAAATGTTAGGGCCTCCATGCAACAAGGAACAATCGTGTAGGCCAGATGATACCCCCTCCCCCCGTCGTAGCCCTCTTATCCCACCCCCTCTGTCTCCGCACAGCATCCAGTCCAGCTGACACCGCTGATTCATGCTGGAAGCCCATGTGCAGCGTGTCTGGTTCCACTGATGTGACTGCACTGTGGTGTGGATCAAAGCAGGGGACAGTCAGCATGTGGAAATGAAAACATAAACCCTTCGAAACACCAGGAGCGGCGACAGATGAACAGATAGGCCCTCTGCGTCCACAGCGCTAAGTGAACTGTGGAATCCTGCATTCATCTGCCCCCATGCTACTGTGCAGTAGCATCCACACAGACTAGGAAGTAGAATTCCTCTGCAGATGTTCCGTTTAATTCTTAAGCCTTAATTCGGTGCACTTTAGAGGGCAAAATATTGCAAGTCAGCCATGGCTAAAGAATACTATTCAGTTTGACTGAAGAACAACAGGACAACACCAGGAATAAGAAAACTTTTGAAATGTTCAGGATGTTAGCACAATACATGTTTGGTACAACCCATCCATCATCCATTTTCAATAATCACACGTCTTTGGAGTGTGGGAGGAAACCTGAGCACCCAGAGGAAAATCCACAGACACGGGGAGAGACATACAAACTCCACACAGACTCAGCCGGATTCCAACTCACGCCCAACCAGCCCAAGTTCTGTGGGACAACAGCGTTACTCGCTGAGCCAATAATTTGGGACAGATTGTTTCTAAAATATTTGCAGATTCCACAGTATCAGTCATGGTTTGCAGGATCGCTTGAGTGTGAAACTCGGGACCGTTCTGTGTGGTTGAGGTGACGTGTAGAACCGTATTTCCTCAGCTTCAGCACTGCCTCAGCCCCTCAGCGGGATGGTATCACTGCTCTTTCTGCTGGGCCCCGCAGGTCAGCTTGACAAGTCACTCAGGCAAAACAGGCATCGTTGTTTTGTTTACCTGAGAGTGTTCTGACTCTCTCAGAAATTCCCCACCTTGGAAACCGAAAAGCTGCGCATAAAAAAACTCCACCGAAGAGCAAGTCTGACTGGTTAAATATGGGACAAAAATGGACCTGGAATTATTATGGAAAAGTGGTGTTGACGTGTCGTTGTGGAAGATGCCGAGAAGTCGTCGGAGACAGAGGTTGTCCCACCTGATGCCGCCTGTATATCTAAGTGTTTATTGACCATCCATCCATTTTCATTAGCCGCTTGTCCTGGTCAGTGTCAGGACACCCATCCTAAAACTGGTAAAGAGGTGTAGATGCTGGATGGGATGCCAGTCCACCACACGGTAGCCTCACAACATGGGCAGTTTATAATCGCCACTTGAAATGCATGTCTTTGGACTGTGGGAGGAAGCCAGTGGTGAACAGCAGAAACAAAATATGACATGTAAATGTTCAAGTGTGTCATGAATCAGCTTCCTGGTCCACTTCTGATGGCCCTGCAGCAAGGAAATCCAGACACAAAGTAATTCTAACAACACTAACAAATGAAAAAAGGCTTTCAGTTCAGATGCTCCGAATCCAAAGGTGAAGCCCTAAAGGTTCGGTCACACAGTGACTGTAGAGCTGACATGTTACTAAATACCTCTGAAAGTAATGCTACTGAAGTAGAAAACTGGAGCGTTGTCTTATCCAACACCAACTCTGATATCTGCTCTGTTCAGAAAGTACCAGCCATTTTGCGTTGTCTGGTGGACAACAAACTTCGGAGCAGAGGGTAGTGTTGTGCCCAAGAGATGCGACCATGCATAATAGACTTGCTATTCATGCCATCGTTCCCCTTACTTTGAATGGATGCTGTAAAAATTGCCAACTATATAAATGGATAAGTAATAGTGATTATAACATAACAATACTATATAGAAAGAGCAAGCAGAGACACTGAGACAGTGGACTAAAATAGAAGGGAAGGGAGCTTATTGAGACCCTGGGGGGTTTTACAGCATCCTGCCTTCAGTGGTCTGCGACTTCATTCGACTCAAGGCTCTCGTATACAGTTGCCTGACACAACTTACCTGATAGAACATTTTTAAAAGGCAGTGATTATGAAGGACACCCTTCAACAGCCTCTTCTCTGCAAAAATACGCTCGGTGCTACCTGTCGCGGTTCAGTGACGAAAACTCACACGCTGATCTTTAGAGTTTTACGTTTAAAGAAACACACGAGCAGCCACAATACGGATGTTAGTGCAGTCACTTCTGCAAAAACATGCAGTTCTTGTCACAATTCCTGAAAAAGTAAATCATTATTTAGGCACAAAGCGCAGTGGAGTCCAACAAGTGGGTAAAGCTGTTGCCTCACAACATCTGCGCTCTGGATCTGGGCCCGCGTCACAAGTTCTGTGAGTTGGGACACGGTCTTGTCACCTTCATGCCGGTTCACTGCCACTGTCACGTCCCCAAGAATGATGCAGGCTGGTTCCCAGCAGAGGGCGCCCTCTCCAGGAGGTACGCGGTACACCTGCAACATTTCGGCTGATCAGCCAAGCCTTCAAAAACGGATGGACTTGGGCCACTCTTTGCAGAGTCTTGTTTCTTTCTGAACTCACTGTCACCTGTGTCTCTGCCTCAAGTTACTTCTTGACACAGCTGTCTTCTTTTTTCGGTGAAATGAAGCTGAGTTGTGAGAGAGGATTGTCCTGTGTCCGACTGCCACACTTAGTGCAACTGGATGGAACGAACGGATCAGTCGTATATAAATGTCATTTTTATATTTCCCCGGATTTATCAGGACCATCATTTACAATAGATTAGCCACCGGTCATTGTCAGGCTTCAAATTAATATTCTTACAAAAAGAGACTAACATTTGCATTTAACGCTGTCCTTTATTTATTCTCTCGACCTAAAGCACGTGTGACTTAAACACTATTAATAAACATGATAAACATGACAAAACAATGCAGGAAGCTAAAAGGGTGGAAGAAGAAGACAAACAAAACCAGGGCTGCAAGGGAGAGGTGATGTAGGTGGTTGTTTGGTGAAGAAGTCCTGGAAGCTCCAGGGGGAGCCATGCCACTCTGCGGGGTATTGATAGCACTTGGGGCCTTTTGGGGGGGGGGGGGGGTTGTTGTCTCTTCTGGGCCTCACACTGGAATCAGTCCCAGAGAAGGACACAAATGCAGAACACTCGTACAACCGCTTAATATCAGCCACCACCTCTGGTCAGCTGACATAAACTATTATTGTACTGGACTGAAACCATGAACATTAAAGATGTCATCTGCTGTGCGCAGTTTCCAGAACATCTCCTGTATATCAAATGTGCATTCAGGTCAACATTTCCAGCTCAGAGAAACACAGTTTTTTATTAACATGTCACGATAGGTTGATAGGTAGGCCTTTCGGGGCATTTTCTTTGATATGTTGTAAATAAGTTTAATAAATAAGTTTTGAGTTTAAAGGTTCAGGTTAGTTCTAATGTTGGGTCCTGCGACTCAACGACTCGCTGCTTCACTGTAGTCAGTTACCAGGGATCCATGTGTTGGCTTTAACATCACTTTCCCTCCACTTTTATTCAATGTTTGAGGGCTTGGAATAGATTTAAACTGTACCTGTCTTGGTTGTTATAAAGGAAGCCTATTATATATAATACAATTACAGTATCTTATTTGGATTCAGTTGTGATTTTGTCAGAAAATCTCATTTACCAGCCAGTCAGTTTTTCTGCTTTTAATAAACTAACTCGCATAACTTAAGACATTTCTATGTTGGTGTCTGAAGACAGTTTAGAGGGATAAATTTCCTCAAAGCACATGGCCTTGGGCTGTAGGAGGAAACCCATGCAGACATAAGGAGACGATAGAATCGGCACAAAGACTGAGCTGGATTAAAACTCACACCCTACCAGCTCAGGTACTATGAGACAGCAGTGCTACTTGCTGAGTCACTGTCGCCCCACTCAGCCCCCAGAAAGTTTCAAGAAAACACAGAACTCTTGAAAATACCTCTTTGACCATTTACAACTTTCTAAAACAAGGAGCCCGTGCATTTATGAGTTTATGATGCTGTGCTGTTCTACACATATTTAACAAAAATCTGTTCCCCTATAATAACCTCTATACCAGTTTTGAAAGGGGAGCATCCTTTGAACCCAGCTCAGTCTGCGTGGAGTTTACATGTTCTGTCTGTGCGGGTTTCTTCTGGGTGCTCTGGTTTCCTCCCAAAGAAATGTGTTTCAGGTTAATTGACCGATCTAAACTGTGTGTAGAAACCAATATTGCTCTGACTGGTCAACAATAACCGCTGACCATTACAGTGAAGACATTTTTCATGGTTCACTGTAAACTGGCAACTGTGGAAGTTCAGAGAGGATGCCATGGTTTGCAGAAACACTGACTCCATTAGGAAAATTAAGAGAAATTTCAAACACAAAATGTGGAAAACCCAAAAGTAATGAAACAAGGTAACAAATTTAATTGAGTACATTTTTTTCTTTAAAAAAATGTACTTGAGAAGACGTATCTGTGTAAAAGGAACTTCAGCACAGGTGAGTGAGTACATTTTCGTCTGCTTTGTGTCGACGTAGATACCTTGCACTCACCTGGGCCTCCCTCACGGCGCTTCTGTCAGACACCCTCCTCCCCTCCCCATGACAGGGTGCTGGACGACAGCCAGGTTTGTCCCCACCGACGGTGATATGTGGTTCCATTGTTACACCTGAGGGACAGTTGGTTCCTGTTCTCCCACATGTGTTTCTGGCAGCTAGGGAGGAGGAAGCAGACACGTGCGGGAGGGGTCTGACAATGGTTGTATGCTGTGCCGAGTGTCTGGGGGGGGCTTTCTTCTGCCCAAACGCCCAAAAACATTCACAGCTCCATTCTTGAAATTCCTGAATTTGCTAGTGCATAGCTGAAGATGGTTCTAGAGCCAAAACACGCTCTGCCAGTGTGAAATACAACATCATAAACATATGTATTGACCATCCTATATGAAATCCACATTGCTGCACACACAACAACAAACAATGGGACAGAGGAGATAAAACAAAACAAGAGTGAACATTCTATGAATGTATTAGGGTTCCCTGAATCTTTTGGGAAGTGATCAGATCAAAGGCAGCGCAAACATAAACTGTCGTTTGAACCCAAGGAGGATCCTTGAGTCTGTCACTCACTCTGAAGGACCATCCAGACACTGTAATGGTACGAGATCATGGACATAATGCTGCTTTGATCACAGCAAGTGCTACCTGAGTTCACTTAGCAACCGCCCGTCACACATTGTACAACGTTTGCCCCCAAGGTGCCACACAAAAGGTGAAGCCCATCTCTTCCTTTCACAGACTAGGTCTGTGGATTCAACAAAGAAATGAAATCAGACCTGTACTGATATACGTAGGAGTCAATTTTCTAGAAATCTTTCAATAATTCTAAGTTGGCAAACGCTGGATGGTTTTCAAGACTGACCGTAACTCTATCAACCTCTATCGACCGTAACAGTAACAACTCACCGTGCCAACTGCCAGCTCAAAGCTTGTGAGGATGCACATATGTGTCTGCTTCACATATGCAGGGAAACCCGTTCATCTGGTTTTCCACAGAGGGACACGTCTCAAGTGGTGTCTGCAGCTGACAGCCGTGGATGTTTTGCTTAGATTTGGCTCCAACTTGGAAACCCACTCTACAGATCGAGATACACCAATACGCTCGGCCTTGACAAGTGAGCCACATGATCAAACTGAGGAAAATATCATATCCCCAGCATCTGATCCCACTTTTATGTTTATTGCTTAACAGCACTTCTCTCACTGGCAAATGTATGAGTTTGGACCGTGTAAGCGTGAATGCCGATACCCATATCAGGCAGAATAAAGGAGCTGCGACAGAAACAGGACATGTTTTGCTCCTTTTCACAACAGAAATGGCAACGAAAAGGCCCTGGTGACCAAAGCAGAGATCTCCGATGCGCCCATGTTTTGCGTAGAGCCAGGGGTCACGGGTGAGCGCAGTTTGTGCCATATCGTCCAGATTAAGAATATATAAAACACTGCGTAGTTCACCCTTCTATTCTGTTTGTTTAATATTGAGCCGCAAGCAGTGGCTTCTGTTTGGATAAATAGTTAGTTGCGTTTTGATGCAAACAGCCATCTGGTGTCAGGACGTTTAACCACAAGTTTTGCTGGTAAGGCACTGCTGTTTACTTATATTTTTGTGTGTTTTGCAATGTAAAAATCAATTTTAAAATGTCTTCGAGAGTGGGGGGAAAAGTGTGGAAATTGGCTGCAATTTTGTTTTCCTGGGACTTGGCAGGTACAAAATTTTGGATTGCCTCCCTTGGGTCTGAACCTCAGATATGCAGCATTGCCTTTTTACTGCCTGGCTTGAGAAGTGACTGTGAGCAGCACTTCAGGGTCAGCTGCTGGCTCGTCCCTGAAGCTCGGCTCCACAATCTGTGCATTTAGACTGCCTCTCGGCCGTGTGAGGAGCTTAAAAAACAGTTCTGCTCTGCAGTTGTGCAGAATCGAGAAAGCGTGCGCCCAGCTCCCTTCTCTACCGGCGCACCGGGTTGAAATTTCATTTGTCTGGACCAGCGTTAAGCGTGGAGAACCAGGCTCCTGCAAAGGAGGGACTTGTGAGACGATCCGGTCACCCTGAGCACGTGCGGATTCCACTCGTGGGGAAACAATGACCCTGCAGTCACAGGGCTGCCCGACCGTGCGGCTCTGTTAGACGTAACGTCAGCCGGCAGCCGAGGGCCAGACTGTCTGTGTCAGCCGCACACACCGGAATCACAGGGGGGGACAAAATGTTAGCGAGGACAAACATAAACTGACAGTCTCTGGGCTTGCGCTAGTGTCTAACATAGCTTTATTCTCTCCGTACATCTTAAATGCCACGTAACTCATTAATAACAGACACCGAATCTGAACCGAAAAGCGACTGATATTAGATTTTTATCAAGGATTTTTTTGTTACCCATGTTGGTTTGGCTACCACTTTTTTTGGATGAAAGATTTTTAAGTATTATTATTTATTTTTTTTATTATTATTGTTGTTGTTGTTTCAGTACTGATCCTTTTTGTAAGAGAGCGTACTTGCCACAAATAGAAATAATACAGTTAATACAAATGCTTATATAAAATTTAGCACTGGAACTTGTCCACTGAAGGGTCCACTAGCTCATCTTTGGCACCGTGTTCCCTGGCCTGGCTGGTATTGGACTTTGTGGTCTATATATAGGTTCCCATTATTTGTGGCCTGCTTTAAAACAAATGCAGATGCATTTAATTTCTTGACATATCTTTAGGTATCATTGCCCTTTGTAAGTTTATGTAAATATGCAAAAGACTAGATGGCACTGCTGTAAGTTCTAAAGGTACAAGCTTGGTGTGACGGAAGTCCTTTGCTTTTTACACCCGCAAACACTGGGATTCTAGACCTGCTTTCCGTCTCTTATCTTCTGGTCAAGAGCAAAGGTGTACTAACCGATACCCGCAGCACACAAAGTTCATTTAAACAAAAGGAAAGCAATAATAATTCTTAATGCGGCACTTTCAGAAATAGCAATTATGTTTGTTTATGTCTCCTTTAAAAGAGAGTTAAAGCTTGAAGTACAGACGGACACGTAGCTCTGCCGGTAAACTAAAATTCCACAAAACAGCATATCCTACCAAATGCCTTCACAGTCCAACTTTTTTCTGGTTGCTTTTTAAAATAATTGCAGCGAACTGTACGACGCATGGAGTCTAATAGACATCACTAGGTGAACAAAAGCATCTGGAGTGTCAGACATTAGTGGGTCTTACCTGTATTTAGGTAAGTAGCGTTCTATTACAGGTCATTATTGTAACAATCCTAACTTCCGCAAACTAGAGAAATCCTGCTTGGTCACTTGCTCCACATAAAAATTGTAAGGATGTTGAAAAATTGCACTAATTGTATAACTTTTCACAAGGGTCAAGTCCACACTTTTCGTATACTTTGTGCTCTTTATCAGGCTGCAATGGGTGTTTTAGAGTGTTGGAGTTAGTTTGGTGAAAATAATCGGGGGCTTCTTCTTACAAACCCAGAACAAATCATAGTTTTTCTTATAAGAAATGATGGAAATTGCTGCTTGATACATGAGTCTTGAGGGTTTGAGCAATTTCTAGGAACCGATTACTCTTGGATACGGCGGTAAATGTATTGTGATGGGACAAGAGGGGACAATAGGATAAAATGAACGTATAGTAAATCATAGTGTGGAATTATGACTTCTGTGCTGGTTATGATTGTGCTGTGTAGTCCAGTGGTAACTTCTGTGAAAGACAGTCACTCACAGAAGTACCGGAGGAGTGGAACACCAAGCCTATTGGGGACTCCTGGTGGAGAGGTACAGTGAGTCTTTGAACCACTAGCCCTATGAATCGCGGGACGACTGTTCAGATGAGCAGGTACCCGGTCAAGCTGGCACAAGGACACCCTTGATGCCTGTCGGAGTGGGACCGCAGGAAGAGACCCCTCGTGCTCCCTTTTAGTCTCGAGGAGCTGTCACTTCTGCAGGTAACCTTCCTCAATCTAACCTGTATCTTCTATTTAAAACATATAGACAAACTGTTCTTTTTACTTATTTTATTTGCATTATCCCTAAAGTACTCAGTATTGGTAAAACTTTCCTGGTTACATCCTGTTGCTACCGAGCTCCGTGAGACATTTTCATATCAGTTAGGCACGTGGGATAATGTGTGGAATTCCCCGAGTCCACTGGCCAGGACCGCTCCCAGTTTGTGTCTGATTCTCTCAGACAGGTGGGAGGCTGCCGAATTCCACCGAGTGCAACACTGAGTTGCAGGCCCTGAACACCGAGGGGTGGAGACCTGCTGCACTTTGTCTTCTATTTATGGCTGAACTTCTGGGATCTTTTCCCATCGGATCACTTTTTTTAGTGGCCTGTTTTTCTCGCTGTCTTTGTCAATTTTGTGACTTTGTCGTATAATTTTGGTCTTTGCAAAGACTGAAAGCAAGAGAATTCTATGAAGCACAGGCCACGTAGAACTGCAGACCGACATAGACGGCAGAGTCTTGCTGTAGTGTCCCTAAACTGATCCAGTTAAAAGCACCTAACTTTAGAAATGGACAAAAATTTGAAAGCAGCTTCATACTATATGCAATTTTAGAGAAAAACTGCTAAATGTAAACTTGCACAAAAACGTGAAACTCATTTTTCACAAGCCCAATCTCCCTCGGTCCCCCTCCTTCGTGTGGACAATATGGAACCATTAGGGGGTCTTCAGTGCATTTCTGCATGTCCCGAAGTGAGCTCACATAGATCATGTTTCCATCGCTACATAAGGACTACTAACAAAAAACTAAGATAACACCTGAATGACCCTGTCTCTTCTGCTACTACATGTGACTGAAGTCCACTTTGACACTTTGCACTTGACATTCAGTTCCTGAGATCACTGGTGTCCTGTAGACACGACGCATCATAAACACAGCAGTCAGATGTATATACCACCCGCTGAGACACATTGCTATGTTTACATATTGCTAAAACGCCAGGATTTCTCAATTTGAGAACTGATGCAATTGAAACAACTGAATGAGCTGGAGAATGTTTACAGGGGATTTGCTGATTTTGCTGATTCCCCTGAACAGACCCCAGTCCCAACAGCCCTGGTCATGTGAAAAACAGCACATTCAACCCTAGTCGTCTCGGCGAGACTTTGGGTGGGATGCCTGCGCTTGCAGGGATTGGATACAAATGTGTCACAGGGACCACCTGAAACAGCCTTTATGACCCTCAGTCAGCTAGTCTGAGACCCTCCCCTGAAATTAAAGAAGGAGGAGTATTCAGGAGGTCTGAATTCTTGTGGGAATCGTTGACTTCTTATGGGAAGTACTCCCTGTGTTTTTTTATGCAAAGGGTTATGCTATTCAGCCTTGAACTTTGAATACATAAGTGTTCAGTGCCCTGCACCCTTATACCCAAGATATACCAGTCACACCCTTGCCACTGACTCTGTGTTGCCCTATCATCAGGTAGGCAGCGATACATATAAGACCCAAGACCACAAGACACAGAATTAGTTTGTTTGCTCAGGCAATCAGAATATTTTACAGAAAATGATCACTCCAGAGCTTTATAAGTTCTTGAAGCTTCTTTATCACAATAATTCTTTGCCCATCTTCAGAACATTGTACTTACATTCAATACACAAGCTAGATTGAACTGAGATTTATTTATACTTTTATTTTAACCACACACACACACACACACACACACACACACACCCCTTTATTTAGATTTCACATTTACATATCACGTAACACATAACAAACTGAGGGTATCACCTTCTCTTTTTTTCCCAAAGCCTTGGAAAACAAGGGTGCGGATGAGCCGAGGATTCAGTCACAGTTCTGGATCAAAAGGAAACATTACTTAAATATACATAAGTTCCCAATACAAATCACTACTCAGAATAGACACTAAAAAAGGAAAAGTTCAAGGTTTAATAAAATACAAAGAAATGAAGGCTGCAAACCCAATTTCTTCAGAATTGTGTGACAGACATGAAGCAGATCTGTCTTCCTGTGTTAGTACTGCAGCACATTTAACAACAAATACAGCTTATTTTTCTTTAACAGTACACCTAAATGTAAACATGCGTAATTTGGATTTGATCGAGATGAATGGGTCTATTCAAATTTAACACCGGGTACCTGCATTTCTAAAATATAAATATACAAGGTCTTTTAAATGTCACTTCTGCTATGTCATCATTGTTACTGTTTCTTTGACAGCATTCGGTTTTGAATCGGTGATTTCTCATCAGAAATGGCTTACAGTTACAGCATTACAGTTTACATTTGTATATGTATATTTGCGTAGCCCATCTTTGCAACAAAGGAATAAAATTGCACACGTTTCATGAAGTTGAGCATAATAATAAATCCAGACACTATCTAATACTTAAAGACATACATCTGCAAGACATTTTAAACATTTTTGTATCACTTTGCAACTATGGTCTGTGGTTTCAGTCACCCCCATGTGTGCTCGGTTAACACCCAAATCCATCAAAATGGAGAAAAGTGACAATATTATTATCATAAATTAATATTTTATTAATTAAAAACAGACTATCCTTTTATTAATAATATAAAACAATGCAATAATAATATAGATGCCCTACATAAATTGAGATGAGATCAGAAGCTCACAAAATAATATCGCAAAGCACAACTTGAAAGGAGGATAGTAACTGCTGACAGCAACAGTGAACTGGAGGTGACTCTTGTGTCCTTATAGGTGCCTCACAACAAATAATAAAAAGGGCTCCGACTTGGGGGGGGGGGGGGGGATTTTTNAATAAAAAAAATAAAAAAAAAAAAAAAAAAAAAAGGGGGGGGGGGGGGGGGGGGGGGGGGGGGCATTTTCAACACAACCTTTAATTAACTTTGAATATTCAAACTAACACATATACTTATATATCTACATGAAATTATAGTCGTGCAAATGTTAAAAAAAAAAAAAAAACCAGTGTCGTGTTTGCTTGTAACTCAGTAGAAGGTATTAAATAAATTCACACAAAAACTCAAAGACTAGTATCTGTGGGGACCTTTGCAGTGATTTTGACTACTAAGATAGTCTTTAACCCTCTTTAACGTTTCACTGTGTAAAATGCAAAACTTACTCGAGATGCAGTGGACAGCTGGTCGTTTCTGTATATTAATAATCACCAAGACGTTCACACCCTACCGGCCTGCGTGTGTATTCCCCTCCCCACGATTTAGGTGTCGGCAGTCTGATCCAAACATAAATTGTGCTGCTAAGAGTCAAACTTATGCAAAAATAAGTTCCAAGTGACTCTTTGCTTTCTAATTTATAGATCTTTTAATATCAATTACCCATATTATTACCTTGACTTTGTATGCATGGTAACAAGTTCAGCATGGAGGAAACGGCAGGTATTAATAACATTAGGTCTGAGAATAATGGGGGCCGTGTTTAAGGCTGGCCTAGCCGAAGGGCTGAAGGTTTTTCCCGATTTCTGAGGATGAATGCGTAAGTGTGCCCTCTCGCCACCCATCCCACACCGCACACCGTACTCATCAGACGCACCACCGGTGCCACAGTATAAACTAACAGTGGGGACTAAACCTACAGCAAACTGTACAAAACATCAGGACAGCCAGACGGTTTGTTCTGCGCTGTAATAATTCCCGATCCCCAAACCAAGCACTATCCATTAGCGAAAAGAATCAAACCAAGCATCTAAAACGCACGATTCGGGGGGGGGGGGGGCTTTGACATTTTTATATAACTTCAGCTATTTTTACTGAGTGAGCCTTCATATTTAGAAAATGCAGCATAGTTAACCAGGCCATCAGTAATTTATTCATACATGTAGCAAAACCACTTATATGGTTTCCAGCGGGGCAGATTGACATGATTTTTTTAGCAGTTGAGTGTTTGATACATAAAGACCGAGAGTGTGCCGTGTTCTGCGGTCGTGCCGAAACAGGACCAATGACACACATCGTTTTCAGGTTCCCAAAGGCTGCCATTCATGCATGATGGTTTATTTTCACAGAACAGAAAAAGTGCTCTCAGTAATTGCAAGGTATCTGTGTGTGATTATGTTTGTGTTCAACAAACCGACCGTTTTCGCTCGGTGTGTAAATGGGGGAAACCGAGCGATGATTAACTGACCGCTGTACAATTAGGATTGCTTGTCAGTCCCACACAGCCGCCCTTTTCAGCTAACTTCTCCTATAACTTCTCCTAACTGGCTGGAATGAGAGGTCAAACCTGCGACTCAGGTACCGCTGCAGAAAGAACGTATGATTTATGTCGAGCTCACGCAGCTATGCCGTGCGAATTATTTGCAGCGGAAGCTTAAACAGAAACGGAGCGAGCAAGAAATAAAAATGTAACACATTTTAAAGGCTCCAGAAGGGTTGCAGAGCTTCGCGGGAAAAACGCACCTTCGGCTGTTTTAAAAGTACTCTGTGGGAACCCCCGTACTTGCCTTTAATAACCTGGGGTCTAGCTACCTGTCATTCGAAACATCGCTGGTTCTGAGACCGGCGTACACGTCGCGTGCGCAGCACAAACGGAGGGCCCGTCTTTGCGCTGTCTGCCCGCGCGCGGAATCGCGTCGGACCCACGCGAGCACGCGCGCGGGTGTTTCTGAGCAGTCAAACGCCAGCACGTACACGCTGAATCTGGTTTCCTGGTCTGTGCCGTACGGCCACCGAGCTGGGATGTCATACATATGTGGTTTGTCAGGCTTGTAGGCTGAGGGCTGATTGAAGAGCGTGATGGAGACTTGAGTGGACAGTGTGTTCAGAATGAAGCCTAGCACATGGTGAAGTGATTTTCTCCTGTTCCCAGCGTGAGTCACTCGAGTAGTATTATAGGGGTTTAGCCATAAGCAGAGTGTAATTTCTACAACCCAGTGACTCCGGAGAATATCTCCTTGAAACCCGAGACCGTGTGAGATGAATACCAGAGCCCGAAAGCGCTGCCTCCCTCTGTGAAATTCAACTCAAGCCACCTAGCTCGTGTTCCCTTCGCTGGCAGCGGAAGATGCACTCGCACCTACTGTATCCAGAAACACAAGGCTCCTCGGTACACTCCAGATGGCTGTAGTTAGAGCCGCTTACTACTCAGCTCAGAGAAGCGCGTGGTACGCATGAGCTGCAGCGTCACTCCCACCAGTATGGTTGGAGCTGTCATCCGGAATCCGTTGTTGTTTACTTTCTCTTGTAGATGGAAACATATGCAGAGCTGGAACCAACCTAGGCCTTCGTTTCCTGACGCAAACCCAACGGTTGAGACCTTAAGCAACAAATTGCTGGCAGACAATTGGTGAGCCTTGGAGCACCAGCCTTCCCAAGGGGCCCCAGCCTATTGTCAGCCTCAGCGACGTCCCCCTTCGTCCACCCTCACCCCGCGCATACATTACAAACAAACGTGTCGAGCACGTTCGCCGAACTTAAAAATCGTCCCCGCCACGGCGTTTTACTATATCTGGCGGGTAAGAAAAGGAGGGGCATCGTGTGTTTACATTTCAGCATAGAAGTTGACACAAAACAATGAGTCAATGAGCCGTTCTGTAGTTTGTCGGTTGGGATTCATTGTTCCCATCACCGGAGGATAATCTCGGCAACGCAGCACCAGTCAACCTGGCATGAGGCCCTGAGAACTCAGACTGTAGCCAAACACCCCTACGTAGCAGTTCATCACACAGCACAGCATGAGCAGCCATTCATACTCTTTTAATGATCCAGTTTTCACCATGTAAGCTCAAGCATCTTCCAGCACTTCTGCGCTACGCTTTTCCACCCTTTAAACATATTATCCCACCCCTGCAGTATTATTATAGTAATGATGCACTAAGGTGTGATCAAAGATCATAATGACACTGTCATGACGCTGCCAACACTGCTCATAAAACTCACCAGTATTTCAAAGCTGTAAAGCTGTCCTACGGCCGACCGCTCTGGCTTAATGAGAAGAAATACATAGTAAATTGTCTTTAAACCTTTAATTATTACAGTTATTACCACAGCGATAATTAATAATGACAATGCAAGTCATTGCCACTGAGCAGAGCGATAAAACCAGTGGGTGCACGTCTGCCTGAGTAGCAAGAGGTACGTTTGGCAAGGACTCGCTTCCCCAGTGAGAAGACTTCCCACTGACATCTGTGAGACTGAAGGAACTTGCCCTGGCAGTGACCCTGAGTGTGTGGTAAATGAGCTACTTCACACAGAGGTTTGTACTGGCACCAGCTCTGGGGCAGTTTACTGCGCTCGCACTTCAGACACCAAAGAGAACTTCCGGGTTGGAGTTTCGGGGGCAACCTGGGAAGGAGAGCTCTTGTCCTGGTGCCTCAGCAACGACATAGATCTGGGATAATAAGAATATCCAGGCGTGCACATATAGACGGGGCCGTCCAACTACGGAAAGGCTGCCAAGTCCTCCACCCCACAACCCAACCTTCATAACATGCGGAATATCTACGCTCGTGCTGCTGAACCAAGTCCCAGTCGTCTGTAACGCAGTCCAGTGAAGTAAAACTTTAGACTAAAGTGTCTGACACCCAAGGATAACTGAAACGGTCACCATCAGACCCGTGTGCATGACCATTCCACTCAGTGGTCCTCAAAAAAAAAAAAAAAAACTCACAGAGTGGCACTCCTCCAAGGATTTAGAGACTTCGCTGTTTTACTTTTAGCTAATCTGTGAAAAATGCCAGACTCCGTTTTCTCCCCAAAGTCTTGGAAACCCTTTCATTTTAGAAGCAGATACTTCTCAGAGCTCTGCTGTTCTATTTCCACTTATGAACCCCTCGATACAGATGTACCTGCCACCCTTCCCATCTTTTTACTGTCCTCTAACTGCTGCGTCCCAGAGTAGTTAAGGCAATTTGCGTCAATAAGACCTTTTTTGATCAAGGGGATGAGAAAAGGAAGAAAAACAAAATAAAGGGGTAGCAGGTGGTCCAGCGGTTATGGCTGATGTGTCGGAGTGTGAAGGACCCTCACTTGAACCCTCCTTCTGTTGTACCTTCCCTTCATAAATGGCTCAGTCAGATGCATCACCTTGAGGAAAAACATCAGTTAAACTGAGGGTAATAATAATAAAATCAATAATAAAGAGTATAAGGGGAAGGATTATTCATTTGAAAACATGTGGCATCTGGAGTACGTTTTTGTTTTCGTGTGGGTCCCTTTTTTGTAGCTCCTTGGTTTTTTGCTCCACCACTGCTGAACGTGTATTTTTGCGCACTGTACGCATTTGTTCGCTGCAAACTGTTTTGCGGGGTTTCAGGGGAAATAAACAAATGAGTACAGTGAAAACACATTCACAGCATAGTGCCAAGTGTTTCAAATTAACACAGTGGAAACCAGAAATACGGAGATATTCCCCAGCACCTATAAGAAAGCCCCTGTTGTGCCCAGATGTTCCTCTGGCCTGAACTCTCTAGATATTATCATACTGACCAAGGCGACTAACAGTAAGATCAAAGGCTTTATCAGTTACTACAAACATAAGTTTTTAGGACAAACACTTGCTTACTCACTCACTATGTTAAGACATCTACACACAGGCAGAATGTGAACCTGGAAATGAGTCTCTGAAAGGTTAATTTTCATTTCGACAAACAGAGGAGTCAAAGGAAGCTCAGTCTAGCCAACTAGACTAGCCAGGACAGTCTAAAACATAAATCCAGTTTAGAAATCCTGCACTTCTGCACTCCAACACCCTAAAGACCGTACTTCTTCTCTGTAGGTGGGCCTGGGTTTCATGACATTGCCTAGAGCAACAAAACATGGGACTCACTCCTGCCCCGTAGGTCACAACCAAATGCATTGTTCAAATCTGTATTTCATATTTATTGACCCATCTCTGACAGAGGCGACGGGAGCTTTTCACAAGTTTCAAGTTCATGGAAAATACCAGTTCCGATGCTTTTATTCCTAATTTTCTTCCCATGGGTCCCATCTCCATCTCCAGTGCGTCCTGGTTCAACACCCCAAGCATCATGCCATCCTACACGCTTCGTCAATGGCAGTCGCCAGCCATCGATCCCAAAATTGCGGAACTTGAATCCGAAGGCTAAGGAGGCAGCTGTTGAATGAAGCATTGTCCTCCCGGAGACAAGTTCACCGCGAAACAATGACGTGGTCTGTGCTCCATTCACTGAGCCAAACTATGGCTCAAGCTGCCGCTCTACAGCAGGGCGTCTGATTTACATCTGGGAAAAATGGAACAAATTGGCCTTTCCTTCCCAAACAAAACTGGTCGGTCATCTTTTGTTTAACAATTAATCACATTCGTAACAAAGTAGTCAACTGTTGTGCTTTTATACAGGCATGACAGCGCTGCTTCCCTTGACCAGATCCGCTATGAGGAAAGCATGATTTCTCGCTGGTGTTTTTCCGTCCCTTTGCTCGCGGTGATCTGCGGTATTAGATGCGCATCTAACGCTGATTCCTCTCCCTTTCCTTTCCCATCTCGTTTCTTCTTTCTCTGTTTCTTGTTTCTCTGTTTCTGTTTCTCATCTCCTGCACTCACACAAGAGGCCCTACTCACGCCTTGTGTCCACACTGCTCTACCAGCCTCCAAACGTAACAAGAATAGTCGCACAACACAATGTAATGCAATTATTTCCAGATGCTGGAAGACGAGTTTTGCAGAAGGTTTTTTGCTTTGTTAAAAAAAATAAACGACAGATTAATATGGTAACTAAGAGTCTTTTTCTCACTCATTTGTTACCAATTAAGAAAAATCCGTTGTTTTTTTTTTTTTCACGTAACCACAGGCGTCTGTTTTACGGTAAATAAGGAAATCAAATAAACCAACAGGGAAAGGTGGAGACAGACAAACTCATTTAAACGTGTTGTTGTTGAGACATCCTCAGCGGCTAATTGGAAACGTGTCATTCTTAATATATGCTGTATATACAAAGTGTCATAAACTGACCAGAAACTTCAGGTTGTCAGGTTGTATCCATTCCTTTTTTAATTCAGTTCAGTTAATCCCCCAGGGTGCTTCTCACCAGGCTTAGTTGCTTCAGTTATGCACACCATTGCATTATTGTTATTATTATTATTATTATTATTATATTATTATGTGAAGACCTGTGGGGATGAGAGGTGGGTGAAGCAACTGCCTGTAAATCGATCCCTGTTTAGCTAGCCTTGAGAAGACAACTAAATTATTATCTGCTGCCTCACAGGGCCTGGACTGTATAGGTGTGGGATTGAATCCAGTTCAAAAATAATAATAATAATAATAATAATAATAATAATTCAAAACAAGCCAAGTGTTATCTGAAAATATACCTTGAAGAAAAAATTTTCATGAAAGAAGGAAAACACCATAGAGTTACCAGAGGCTGTTGGACACTTTCTAGACTTGTGATAATTGATTTTGCAAAGGAATCTGTTCTTCTGTTTTTCTTTTTTTTACAAATATGTTTCGCTTGACACAGATCTCTCTCGCTCGACTTCTTTGGCTCAAAATTACCCAAAGTTTTTCAGAAAAAAAAAAAAGTTTCCCTAATGAGGACAGCTATTAAACAAATTTCTTTACATTTGTTTTTACAGTGTGAGAGCAAGTCTGCACCAGCCACTGGTCATGCAATAGCTCATTTGAACATTTGGCCCAAATTATTTCCTTCTTCTAACAATAATAAATATAAAGTAAAAAAGTATTATATATATCTGCTGCCTCACAGTGCCTTAGCTGTTCACTTGTGGGTTCGAATCCAGCTCAGTCTGCGTGCACTTTGCATGTTCTCCTTATGTCTGCATGGGTTTCCTCTGGGTTCTCCTCCCTCCGCCAAAGATATGCATGTCACTTTAATTTGTCACTCTTAACTGCATGCAGTGTGTGTGTGTGTGTGTGTGTGTGTGTGTGTGTGTGTGTGTGTGTCCATCCAGTGATGGACTGGCATCCCAACCAGGGGCTGTTTAATAGCCTAGCGCCTATGATTCTGAGACCACTGACTGGGATAAGGTGGTTAATGATAATGGATGGATGGATGGATGGATGGATGGATGCTGCTGAGAGCTTGACATGTCATCTCTCAGCCATAGGGCCCAGGGAAAAAGCAGCCAGATTCCTCACCCTTTCAATGTTCTTACTAGAGTCCAGGGCTAACAGTCGGCCACTGAGAGGTTCCTGCTCTCCCTCCCGTGCCTCCAGCCAGACAGCCGTCAGCAGAGAGTCCACATTGGCTTTGGCAGTAAAGCGCAAGGTGATGAAGATGAGGCTGAATTCACTTTATGAGTGTCAACAGTGAAAGGAGTCCTCAAACAGCTAACCTTTAAAGTCAGCCCCGGAATTTGTTAAACTGATATTTAAAATTAGACTTTGATTTAATTAGGTTCTGGACAGACTGGGCAAGTGACTAACTCACTGTACTATATTTCACATTTCAAAGGCTCATTCATCCAGAGACTCCATTAAATGCCTATGAATGAATGAATTGTAGTTCTGCTGTGTCTTTACTTTTCCTGATTCCTTCATTTCTTCCCTTTTTCCCCGTCAAACTGTTTTGTTTCACAGTGTACTAGACTACATTTTCGCAACTTATAAGCTAGACCCTGCTGTTTACTGTTCTGTCCCTCTCGTATGTCCTAAAAAAATGGTTTTATGCAACAGTGAACAGAGATGCAGAAGAACATTTTCCAGTTGCAGTTGAAAATAGTTGTGGTGTTTACACTATGACCACCCTGCTGTCACCACCCAGCATGCGTTGCCATGAGTAAATCAAATGTGTGGCATAAAGGTGTGGTCCTTCACTGCGCGCACACACACACACACACACACACACACACACAGCTGCCACCTATTAGAACCCTGCAAGATGGAACTGAGCACCCATTCACAGCAATGGATGATGGCCACTGTTGGTGTGAAGGGATACGACTGCCTTTTTCTTGCCTTCTGCTCACCCCCCAGAACCCCAGCGCCCAGATGTGAAGACCTGTGGGGATGAGAGGCGGGTGAAGCAACCGCCTGTAAATCCATCCCCGTTTAGCTAGCCTCGAGAAGACGACTAGACCTCGGCCTCTGGATCCGAGAGACCTCCAATTCTCACAGACACTGACTTCACCAGTCTGGGCTAGAGAAACACGCACGACTGCCTAGCCATTGCCTGTATCCCAACACTCAGACTTGTATGAAAAATTTTAAAACCCCTGTCCACTGACTACTGATTAATGCCCTTTTGCCCAGCTGTTAGAAATTAGCCTATTAAAGGTATTCTTTTCAGGCCTCCTAGAATTCAAACGGGGACCCAGCCTAGAAGCTTTGACAGCTATTGTGTGTCTGTGAGTCGCCAGGAGGCAGACCTGACCCAGCTGAGAAGGAGCTGGCATCAAGAGGGTCACAACTAATCAATCACCGACTTAGCATAACTTAGCACAACACCTTCACCAAGCATGATGTAGAGGAGAAAGAAAAACGCCTTGGATTCCTTTCAGGTAAAACCGGTCACTCATCCGCGGGATTGGCTCGCAATCTTTGGAAGGCTTCCAGCACCGACAGTGTTAGGGTATCGACATGAACGCAGGAGCGAAGCCGCTGTGATTTAACACTATCCAGTCATATTGGGGACTGAAGAAAGGCATTTTGTGTTTCATCCACTATCTCTGAAGTAAGGGTGAAAAACACTTGAACTGTGGCTCTGCTTTTGTCCCAGATGATGGCTGAGTCATACGATTCTCGCGACATCACGGTGTTTATATGAAGAACAGAGTAATGGTATCTCCATAGCTGTAAAGCTCAGTCTTCGTGTGTTTGTTCTTTAGGCACAGCTTTGTTTTTCAAGCCACACACTTTAAAATTAGCACTAAAATATCTGCAGACCAAAAACTTATTTTTACTCTGACCATTTAGTGTTAGATCATACCAGTTCACAATACTCTATAATTTGTAATCCAGGCAGTGCTGATAACTTTCAAGGTGTCTGAATATTTTTGCAAGGTATACTGTACATCGTGTATACTTATATTGTTTTTTTTGTTTTCTATGCTTGAACAGAACATTGAGAGGGGAGGCTGATGGAGCAGATGGAAAAACACCATTATTACCATCATCAGCGGGAGTCAGTAGCTGTGACATATATGTGCAAATGAAAATAAAAATGTGCAGAATTTGCACAAAGTGAAAATGTAAAAATTAATATGAAATTATACAGCTCACACACACACACACAACACTGCACACTAAGTAACATAACAGTAATAAAGTTTGGTGACATATATTTCTTCTTTATAACTTTCCACTGGACCACGGCCAGCGGGCACATTGCTTGCCGCAGCGTCCATCTGTCCCACAACTCGTACAATACCTGTGCAATAAGTGCTGACTGATGTGTAATGAAATAAAAATATAGGCTGCACAAGGATGAGTTCCTTTAGTGAAGACTGACAAGAAGATTTGCCACTGCAGGCTGGATTCCAAAATGTGAACTAACCAAACAAAAGCCCTACCTCCAGTGACGTGAATCATGATTCCTCCTACAACCCAGTTTCCATGCTCCATTCCCCAGCAGAACCTACTGCCAGCTGTGGGCGGTGGCACAGCAGGTAGTGCTGGTGCCTCACAGCAACTGGAAGGTGGGTTAAATTATAGAGTTTACACATTGTATGTTTTCAAATGGGTTTCTTACATATGAATATATGTAATTATTATTATTGTATTATTTCTGTTTATTTTAACAACTCCACTCACTTTTTTCAGGGGTTCTACAGCAGGGCCCATTTTGAGGGATTTTAACACCCAGTAACAACTACTGTAACCCACCTATAAGACCTTCTTCTCCACATGACTCCCGTGCTTCTAACAAGCTGATGTGGCTCCTTCACATTCTTCCCACATTCGGATAAACTGTGCAGACAGCAAAGTTCTGTGCACTGCATTACCATTGTATTTGAAGTGTTCGTATCATCTGGCTGGTAAATGGGGGGGGGGGGGTCCTTAGTATGCTATTACGCTCCAGCTGCTTTTTCCACCGTCAAGTTTGTCATTCCTCGACCGTGATGTGTCCCTGGAATGTCGGCTGCAGGGGCAGGGTTAAATTCAATCTCGTGTCAACTTTCCGCACACGTCTCCCCCAAACTGCCCACCGTGCTCCATCTGAGCAGTCCGAGACAGGAATGCAGGCTGACAGCTCTGTGGGGATCATTTCACGCCACATGTGAGCGTGGGGGGTTCTCCTCCAGGACCTGAGTGAAACCCAGACTGTCATCCACTCAGACAGGGTACGAATCAGAGGGTGGCTCATTATTTCATCACTTTAGCACTGGCTCAGACGTTCTGGAGAAGGACACCAATCCCAAACTATGGGATGGCTGCAATGAAAGCCGAGGAATAGGTGCAGAGTGCACTGGTGAAAAAGTGCTAAAGCAGGTACGTTTGTGAGGCATAACCTTCTGCAAATATTCTGCAGTGTAACCTTGTCGCGAGGACAATGTTTTATTGCTATGTTTTCGTTTTTCCCGGACTGCTCCTATACGTGCTGTGTCTACACCCCAGCATGCAGACTTCAGACAACCAGCAAAGCTGTCGACTGGGCTTTTAAATTGTTTTAAAGGCCACGACTGCTCAAGAAGCATGCTCTTTTCCTCAGTGTTTATAAGCAGTGCAGCTACCAGGGCCTACTGGTATGGCTACCGATATATGTCGATGCGCTGTGTTCACTTACTGCCAAAAGCACGTCTGGCCTAATCCCACGGCGCTGGTAGGAAGGGGGAGACAGCATGGGGTGTCTCCTATTGATGGCTATTCACATTAATATTAACTCCTTTTACTGTCCGGCGGTCATCACAAATGAGACGTCACACGGATCTCCGATGTGTCTCCTTATCAATCAGTTAGTCTATCGTGCTGTGAGCAAAAATACGAGTATAAAACAATAAAGAGTTTTGATAAAAAGGGGCTGGTGTATGGCAGTCACCAAGCAACAAGTGCATAAATATATAAACTAGAGAGTGCTTAAAGGATTACAGATACACTTTACCTGGAAGGAGCGACAGATATATGGAATGACCGTGGAGCGATCGAGAAGGGCTGTCCGCAGACCATCTGTAACTGTTTGCTCAGTTAAATTAAAAAACTGCGGGCACTTTTATATGGTAACAGACCGTGCATTTCCCCCATGGAATTATTACTCTTTAAATTAACATTTAATTTTTTTATAGATTAACAGCTTAAATATGATGTTATTGTACTAGTAAATTGTTGTTCTAGCCGCTTCGGGCTTGTGGTAATTTTGATATGTTGGTATTTTTCCACAACTTCTTTATTAATTGGTAATAAAAGACCCTAATGATTCTAATGAAACAGTTGAGACTAATTGAGTAATATTAAAATTTTATATATTTATATATATGTACTTACAATGAATAAATATTATCTATATACTGCATATATATATATATATATATACATATATATTATGCTATAGTTAGCTATATATTATATAATGTGTATATATACAAGCGTACACATATAGACATAATATATATGTCTACTTACTTGCTCTAATTTGTAGGAGAATACGTCACAGCTAAAACTGATACGGTATTTTCCATGTTTAAGTGAACAATTAGAGTAAAGAAAGAGCAAGGAAAACTGTCCAAATGACACAATGTAGCACATAATTTTAGCATTCCTGCCTCCCTCGGTGTTTAACAAACCAAAACTAAGAAGACTACACTTTGCAAGGCCACAGATCCAAAAACCACAAAGACTCTATGCTTTGCATAACCACAGATCCAAAGGCAACAAAGACTGTATACTTTGCAAGACCACAGTTTCCAAAGACTACATGGATGTGAGACATACGTGCAGATTGTTAACAGATTAAACAAGACGGACAGTTTGATTATGGGGTTTCTAAGTGTCAGCTCAGTTCAATTAGATGAGAACCTCATATATTAGCCACCAAATGCGTGTGTGTGTGTGTGTGTGTGTGTGTGTGTGTGTGTGTGTGTGTGCCCGCGTTGTCATTCTTTCTTTGTGTCCAGTCTGTGGGAACTGGATGCCAAGACTGAATTACGTAAATAATGTTTTGCCGAAAACATTACCCCCGTATTTGAACTTTGCATATTAAAAGTTCTGAGAGAGTCCAGGTTACTGTAATTGTTTTCTGTTTAGTTTATCCAAAGTCAGACCCCTTTTTTATTTACTTGTATAACATGGTATTTCAGTGCAGAAATTTAAGGTACCTTGCTGGTTTAAAGCAGAGGAGGGGCAGGCGGTCGATGTGACTATTCTGACATCCCAAGCGCGCGATCGCCCGAACGCATTGTTCGCTGCGAAGTGCAGTTCAACACGTTTGTTAAATGAAAAACTTTTAAAGCACATCAAAAATCTGAAAAGGTACAGAAAAGAAGCAAACGTCATCTGCAATTTTTTGACCGTACTTTTAAGCACCAGATGTCAAAAACACATGTGAAGTGCTACAGATTTTCACTGACTAGTCATACTGTCGTGGTTCCAGAACTCTGCTGCCAGAACTTTTCTGAACGGTTTCTTGTGTAACCTGTGTCGACATGACAGACTGGTATTGGCCGGGCTGGGAACCCAAAACAAAAACTACCCCCAAAAAAAAAAAAAAAAGAACTGGAGACCTTTGATATTTACCTTTTCAGCTACGTTGAGTTGGTCTAAATTACCTGGTCAAACCCTTCCAACCATGTAGACAGTGTCAGGGTGCTGCCAAAATGACTGATCACCTTCAATTTATACATTTTAAATTTGGCAAATGTCCCCAAATTGTGCGTTCTTTCCCTGGCGCCCTGCTCGGCACCATAAATTTAATTAATTTCCTTACATTAACACAAGTATGCTTTGCCGCACTCTTAGACACACAATATTCCTATGTGAAATGCTCTACTTTTCATTATTACTTAGTGTCAGTTAAATTGCTGCACCAGGGTAAAGCTGCACCTTTGGTTTGAAGGTATGCCTCAAATAGAAAACATATTCCTAAAATCGGACTTGAGAAAAGTGTTGCAGCCACTAGTACTGCATTAATATTTTTTTTTTTTTTGTACAACTGCAAGGTATGTGCGTCTACAAGGCTGCAGCGATTGACGTAAAATTCCCAAATGAATCATTTCACCCAAGTGATTGGAAATCCCAGGCAACGTGAGACAGGCGTGTACGACGCAAGAAAGGCTTTGATTTAGAAAAGTACGTTTTTCAGACACCAGCAAAGACACGGTTGCAAGTGTTCTGTGGTAGTAAAACAAAAAGTTTCCAGAATTAAGTTCCTTCGCTGTTAATAACTGCAGCTTGGCCTCGGTCGGGTTCCTCTGGCATCGAAGACGGACGACAACAGGAGGGAGTGGGCCTGATGGGCGGCCAGGAGACAAAACAAAGAAGCAGGCTGGACCCGATGGGGAGTGAGCAGAGCAGAAGTGGAACTGACTTTCCGCTCAGGACTTACATGCTGCAGACCAGTCCTTAGCAGTGCTGAGTAGTACTGGCACACCAAAGGGAGCAGGTGTTTTAGCGGTTAGAGCTGAAACCTTTGGTCTTGGACATCGAAGGTTTGAATCCCACCTCCTGCTGAGGTACCTCTGAGCAAGGTACACACCTCAAACTGTGCCAGTAAAAAATACCCTGCTGTATAAATGGGGTTCGGAAAAGTATTCAAAATATCAAACCAAATGATGCACCGCAAAGTCAACGTGTGATGAATAACTGATCACTCGTGGTCCAATTTTGGCCATACCAACTTGGGAAGGGCTGTTCCTCACTCTTCTAAAGTACTGCAGATAAAAAGCTGGCTGCATGATGAGTTTAGGCTTCATTAGCAGCTACAAAGTGTGCAGAGGGGTCAACCGGCAGGACCACTGTTCACGCTGCCCAAGGGACTGGCAGATTTCAGTCCGGTCCAGTCCCGCGCCGGCCGGTTACCGCTCTAACACCGGGAACTCGGCAGGACTGCCTCTGTACCACGACAGCTGCGACGCTGGCTGCAAGCATCTCGTACGCCACATTCAACTTTTTCCATTTTTCTACAGCTCGTTGGCTAGAGGCAAGAACGCGGCCGACTCCCGTTGTAAATGGCAGGTTCTCAAAAACACTGAGCCTTGCCATCTTTTATTTTTCAGCTCATCACAAGACGCCACATAATGAAGAAAATCTTCCACCTTAGTCCTCATGCTGGTGAAAGGCCATAGAACTATGACACCGCTTTATAGCATAATAAACTGATGGGAGAGCTGTGATGTACTAGGAGGAAAGCCCGTTTTCTACACCTTAAGTCTTCATTGCTTACGTTTACCGCCCTTTAAAGAGCATTAACCGACTGGGTGCCTGTTTGTTGTGCTGCTACAATTCTTATCCAGAATATATAATAAATATTAAAGCTCACACCAGTGCGTTACGTCAGGATTTTGAGGCAACGTCGTGTACGTGTTCTACCAGGCCGTGGTCGCCAGTGTGGTATTTCAGCCCGCTATGTGCTGGGGGGACATCACTTCTGGTGAGAGGGGTAGACTTTACCAACTCATAAAGAAAGCGGGTTCTGTGTGGGTCCTGATTCAGCGGAGGCCGTGGCAGAGGCCAGGATGAGGAGGAAGCTGCAGTTCGTCGTGGATTAATGGTTCACATCCCATAAATGAAGTGATCGCTATGAGCTCTTTTAGCCACTGGGTTATTCAACTCAGCTGCAACAAGAAGCACTTCCTGGGGTCTTTCCTCCCGACAGCTATCCGCCTCCATAATGCCACACAAGGACCCATCGCCATTAAACTCTATTTATTACTTAGTTTTTTGCTTTTGTTATTTATTTATTGTTGCGTGTATTATTTTGCCCGTCTTGTGTTAACGTGTCCTATGTGTTCAGCTGCGTTGTGTTGAATTTCCCTGCCGGGATCAATAACGTTTTCTCCTGTCCTCCTATCTTACCCAATACATGCATAAATTTTATTATACAGATATTAAAACTAGAATAAGAACGGTTAGAATAGACATTACAGATTAAAATCTGCAAATCTAATAGTTATGATGGTTTCTCTTCTTTCTGCTCTGGTGTACCAGGTACCTTGTAAAAGGTGTTTAACGCAAGGTAAATGACAAGAACATTCGCACTGCCACTCGGCCGATGCCTCCAGTAGGACACGCAGATCTAAGTTTCTTCTGCTTCTGCTGCGGAATATTAATTTTTCAGTTTAACAGATCGTTCTGGATGAAGCGTTTCTAAATCGCTAGGTGCCTGACACACCAAGACCGCTACTCATTTTACAGGTGCATAGTTTAAAAAGCTACGCAGCGAACATTGAACAATTGCCCAAAATTACGCAATTCGTAAGATCAGTTCCTGAGAGTCCATTCATTCGCGCTAGTTAAGTAATACCATAGGCTGCAATGACAAAAAAAAAAAAAATCGCCTTTTATGAAACAAGTTAAGCTGATAAAACTAGAATATGTTTTATTGTACAAAAATTGTTGTGGGCAAAATTCTAAACATTTCTGCTTATGTCCCATGGGTCTTGTCTGGACTTCTTAAAGCAGCAGTGTGTTTCAAAGCAGAAATGGACAGTCCAATGACAATGTACGTTACTTATCAAATTACAAATCGTATTAAAGTGCGGCTGCTGTACTAGCGCCAAATCTCAAGTATCAGAAAATAGCTTAAAAATCACCCATATTCCATGTCATTACTGGTTCAATGCAAACAACATGTGGCGCAGGTGGTTTGAGGATTTTGTCTTCAGGAGGAGCATCTGGATGCAATTAAGTGTAATACAGAATGTCAAACGCTGAGCCCTATCATTTCTTAGGTATCTGTTGCCTAATGTTTATTTTATAGATCCGCTGCGGTGTTGGGCTTTTCATGTGTGCTATAAACAATTACTCCATCCAAAGAATCTCTGGGACTGAAATGGGAAAATTGTTGGATGACACGTCCATTAGTCGCGTGTTTCAGACATCTAGAGGTCCCCCGTGGGGCTCACGCGAACCATGCAGAAGGGCAGAGAGGAACGGTTTGGACACTGCTTTTTCAGGGAGGGAGGCATGCAGGTTTGCAAATTGTTTCTGGGCTCACTGTTCCTAGAGGACCATTAGACCTGACATTTTGCAGAAAGGAGTAACGCATCTGAAAGATAAATGTCACCCAGTTTACTCAGCATTAGAATTTATTCGGCCTTTGGATCAATGTCACACTGATGCTTGCAAATTTTGAGCTTGAGTGTTTTCCACAAATGAAAAGCAAGAAAGAAAGAGTCAGAAAAGGAGTTTTGGCATTGTTGGAAAGGGGTTCCCCAGAGCTCATCACACACATTTATCAACCTTTCATGATGCTTCCAGAATCTCTATTCTACTGTGCATCTTTCCATCTCCCACTGTGTTTCCCTCTCATAAAGCAGTGCTTCCATGCATCTGTTCTGTGTTAGCCCTAAATAAATGAGCACATGGGCATACCACACACACACACACACACACACACACACACACACACACACACACACACATACACCATGATCTGCACAAATTTCATCTCAAGAAGATTGAACTGAATGTTGCTTCTTACCTATGTATTTGCAGCCGAATGGAACTATTCAACTATGCAGTTTACCATAGGTTCTCTTGCTCAGTACAATGCACCCTTATCTCGTGTTCACCTATGACACACAGTTCTGTTCCCCTGCTTCTGCTGGAGCCGATCACGGTCACAATTATTCCGTAAGGCTCCACTGCGTTGCTTTGCCTGTAGAACATCCTCATGTACGTCCTCGAGTCCAGGTGTACTTACAGGGTGTTTTCATTTCTCACATATTAGGGGTAAATGCAAGCATCTTCCCTGTCTGGGAATCCATTCTGCTGCCCTAAACCACTGTATCGATGCAAAACCTGGACATGTAATTTGTGGCAAAAATAACAGGACAAAAACACTAAGTATTCAGTTTCATTTTATCCTACCATCAAAGCAAGAAAAACATGATGTGAAGGGATAGGAGTGAAATGGATTAACCCTGACGTCCACACAGTTAAATATCTTTGTGAAAGGCCCGTGAAGGAAATCAAAACCCTATGGAGTTCTCACAGTTGTTATGAATTCCACAGAAAATAATTACGGCCAACAACACATTTACAAAAAGTTATTACAAAAATCTAAATAAGATTATTGCTATCATTATTGTCGTACCCCAGCCAAGAAAATGCTGTAAAGCTGCCAGTGTCTTTGCCGGAGAGATAAGTTCTTGATCCTTCTCCAGGTGTACAGATCCTGTTTCACTGATACAGTGTGACCTTGTCTACCTTCAGTCTAATGAGTTCCTGGAGGCCCAGCACAGGCCTGAAAAGCTGGACTGTACTGTTCACATCAACACTTCTATCATTCGAGGATGTGTATCAGTGTTTCACCTAAGCTTATGCGAACACCGGCAACACAATGCAAGGTATCTCTTGATTCCAACATACGCAGCTTTTTGGCAAAACCATAAGAACTGCAGGGACGGCTGAGGCGGGCAAAGGTGCAAAATGCTATGGCCAGAATGCACAGCCAATGCCATGTCATCCAACGGGATGCTGTCTAGAGGGAGGGCGGCCTGAACCCCACCTCCACCTCCATCTGTAAACCAAACAAACCAACAAGAGCTGAGGTAAAAACCCTGCAACTGCCTTTGAGGCCCCGCTCGGGATATCACACGGATGCCAAGCCGTATACGGTGTATGTTTACACAATTCGAATCGTATACACATGCGCGTGTTGCCAACGTGTCGGTGCCGCCATCCGTTTGGTTCCACTGGCGTCTATTTCATATTTTCAGCCTGAACTCGAAAAAACGGCGTTCGATTCTGCGCAGCGCTCATCCAGTGGTTCTGCAAAAGCCTTCGTGCATTTTGTGGCGCTTACCTGCGAAGCACACCAACTTCACAGACAAATGTACCCGATCTCTGAGTCGCAGCATTCCGTCGGTGGTAACACTCTGAGCTTTCATGTTAAAACACATCTGGAGGTGTGTCCCAAACACTGTTATCACAGATCTGGGTCCCAGTTACTAATATATAGTAGCGAAGGGGCAGCGGTGGAGGGCATTTAAAGGACCTCATGAGAAGTGATAATATGTCTTTAATAAGGTCGCTGAAAGCTGTTAAGGAATTACGTAAGAAGTTCCTAGAAATGACTACATGTGGGTCAACAAACATCTTAGAACTTAAATATTAGAGCACATGCTCAGGTATTCGGCTGTGAGCACAAGAAACACATCGGACTTCCTACACCCCGTCCGTCGTGAACATGCTGTTGGTTGTCATCTATGGACGCTAAGTGCTGAGGAAGGCAAAGTTAAGTGCTTGCCTTGTAAACAATTACAATTTATTAAATACACACTCGTCGTACGCGTCACGCCAATTTATGCAGGTGTTTATTTAGATAACATTAACTCTAAGAGAGTTAAGTGTCCCAGACTGACGCCAATAGATAAACATCGCAAAAACAGGAAAAGGGACTGAATTTATCTCTTAAACACACATTTTAAACATTTGGTGCCTGCCTATCCTTAAAATGTATCTAATGTCAATAAGCATTCAACAAGAAAAAAAGGCAATAGACAAATTTGTCTGGTTTAACATTAAACAAATGAGAAGTGTGCTCAGTGTTGTAGTTCTTAATGTGGACAGAAAACTGGAAAATGCAGCATCAGTGTGGCAGGCTCGGGGATGCATGGGAAATTTGAACAACATCCATAAACAGGGCAGTGCCCCGCAAGCAAAGGTCTGGAACTTTTCCACGGGCTTGGAGCGGTTGTCAGGGCCTAAAGCTCTTCTCCAAGGCTGGAGCTGTTCCAGTGTGTCTGGAGCTGTTCCACAGGCCTACGGTTGTTCCACATGCCTGGAACTGTTCTACACTCCTGGAGCTATTCTACAGACTTGGGACTCATCCAAGGGCTTAAACTTGCTCCACAGGGCTAGAGCGGTTCCAGTGTTCCCAGCGCATTTCCATAGGCCTACAAACCTAGGCTAGCTATGGTTGTGGGGATACTGTGTTTGGGTGCTGCATCATGAAGGTGTCTTGTACTCCTTTCAGAAGAAACACCCTGGATCACTGAGACAAGTCTTGCATGCTAATGGTAAGGGACTAATGCACTACGGCAAAAAGAAGAGCAAAGGCAAGAAAAGATGCTGAATACTGGTCAAAAAAGTGAACTTCTCACTAAATGGATGCACATACCGACAATATTACCGAGCCTCCTTGAACTTTTTCACACTCGGTTCTGTTAGACCTTAAAATGTGAATCCATGAATGTTTTCCCCTTTTCGCTGACACAATAAACTCAGCTCAAAAACGGGCGAAAAATATTATCCTGCAACCTGTTCTTTCAAAAAAGAAAGTCATTTCTCTATTACCAAAGTGAACATTCCACAGAGGCAACTATTACAGCTTGTAGTATATGCAGGTATGTCTATAAGACCTTTGGACAGTTATTCTTAGGAAGCGCTCCTAATCTTTCTATGCAAAATTAGATGGAGAGTGTTGCTGGTGGGCTGGAATTTTCAACACATGCCACAAATTTTCAGTGGTGTTGAAATCTGAATTTTGTCTAAGCCATTCCAGAATACTGACCCAGGTTCAAGCCAATTCTATGTGTATTTTGAGCCACTTTCATGATCGAATACAAGTCTTCGTCCGAACGCAAAACTTTTGCCAGCTGAAACAGGTTCTACTGCAAGGTTTCCCTGTATTCAGCTTTGCCTTTGATGGCAACAAATTTACCAGTTTCTTGCACTAAAAATGGACCTCACAGCATAATTCTGTCACTACTACCGATTGTAAAACAGGTTTTACCTGGGTAATGGTCTAAGCGTGGCTGCTGCCAGGTATACCACTTTGTGCTTAGGCAAAATGCTAGTAGACAGTATTCTCATCACGTGAAAATCTTTCAAAATGTCTCAGAGTCTGTCATAAGACAGCAGGTATGCAGCCACTGTGACAAAAACACCACACCTGGGTAGTGCCGAAAGGTTTCTTACCCTCCACACAGTGTTACATTTTAGGCATTGAACTGTGAGGGTTTTAGTCCTCTTCTTGATCACGATTTCATCTGGTTGCTCAGTTTGCGACGAGGGCTTGATGCTGAACGTCAGAGCTGAGCTCCTACGAAGGTCAAAAGATTCCTCAGGCAGCTATAAGATCTTCATGACATCTTAACTCGTGATGTTGTTATGGTTATGTTACCTCACAAAGTCAGTAATATTTATTCTTCACTCATGCAACTGATATCTTGAAGATTCCACAGCAATGCCAGTAGACACTGTTGACATTTTAGTGAAACTGGAACACACGTGGCCCAGATTAAATTGTAAGAAACACAATGAGAGCAAATATTTTTCAACTAGGAAACTTCTAATTTCTCTTTATGATTCCTAAAATAGTTACTTCATTTTGAAATTGCAGTGTTACGTATATAATAGGTGCACTTCAACTCAGAAGCTGAAATTTAGTATAACAGTCTTGAAATTTACGTTGGGCACCAGCCTCCGATTATTATCCAGAATAATCCGTAGGTAGTTGTGCTAAATAATTTTTGAGGAAACTAATGGTTTAGTCATCTGAAATAGAGCTAACCATGTTTGTGGACTGCAGCTAAAGGAAAAACAAAAAAAAAATAACAAGAAAGAGACAAAGCAAGCAAACTGGAGCAGAGTAGCCTAAGCGGCATTTTGAAGGTTCATGTTTCTGAACAGAGTTTCACACTGGTGAGGCGCCTAGTATGTTCGGTTCAGAGGCATAGGCTCATCTGCAGATCTCTTAGCAGCTTAGCTTTAGCTCCCTTGGCAGTTCCTCACACTACATTACATGGCATGTTGAGAAACATAATGTGGGGCGTGAGATGAAATGAACTGAGGTGCTTTGCTTTCGTGCTACATGCAGGAAGCATACAGTGATGGGGGGACACAGTCACGACTGGCAGTAATTCTACTACCATCAGCAACGCGCACACACACACACACACACACACACACACACACACACACACACACAAGATGCCGACATAATAAACATTTTTTGAAATGGTGTAGACTGCAGTTTACTAAAATGCTGCAGTTTTTGCTGCTGCCATCATTGTTCACTCTTCCTTGCTTCTGAAATTCCACTAAGGTGTTTCCCTCTTTTTTGTTGAAGTTCTTTGTAACCCAAGTAACAAACATTTGTTTAACACAGGCGAGGATTACTGGCTGTTTTCTTATAAAGTTGCTCTAAAAGACAATTTACAATTCAGACACAAAAAAATTTGAAAGTGACTTCCAAGCTGCAACTTTGAGACGTCTGACTAGGAAGCCACCGGCATTAAGGGGGTGTCTAGATGCACCCTGTGGGGACAGGAACTACACCAACAGCCCCCTTCCTGCCACAATCGTTTGCCTGGGCGAGGGGGCAATAACCTGTCGTTCGGAGGCACAGGAACACCATCAACCCCCTGTGTTTCCACAGGATATATTCAGAACACTATTCCACTGGCTCCTGCCCGGAATGGAAGATGAGGGCATGCTAAGTGGTTCCTGTCTGGAGGCACCTGTTCCCCATTGCCGGAGGTGGAACTCTGGAGAGGCGGACTGAACCAGAGGGGGCAGATGATCAGAAACAGATGACGGGGCAGAGACACTGGTGCCCCGTGACATTATGAACTACGAACGTTTCAGACTGGCTAAGCAGACTCTCAAACAGCAACAATAGGTGTTTTGTCATTTTTACTAGCTAACACACTGAGAAAGCCCTTCTTCACGGGCCGCCGCTTTAAAGGACAGCTCGCAGGAGCTGAACCACCCGGTGCCTTGCCAGAGTGTCGGCGTGTTAACTTCAGTTGTGTATGAGCTCAGACCCCCATGGCAGCAGGGGGCACGGTCGAGACAGCCGTGCAAAACAAATAAAGTATTGCAGAATAAATGAAATTTGGAAAGTGCCCATGTGGGATCTGCCCATGTCTTGCCAAGCTAAAAAAGTATGAAATAAAAAATAATGACAAGTTGTGCTGCGATCATTGCGCGTTTCTTTCTTTCTTTCTCTCTTTCTTTCCTTCTTTCTTTTTGAAGCCTGAACTGAGATGATTAACAATATATAGAGGCAAAGGCCTCTATTTTTTCACCAACAACCGGTCTAGCACTACCCAGAAACACCAAATGCACAGCAGCATATGGTATATGTACAGATTTAAAAGAAACTTTTAACCAGGAAATGGTGGCAAAAGTAATATAAACCGGTTTAAATTTTGACGCTCAAGAAGAAATATAACCTGCATGATTTGTGGATAGAACTATTACTGTTTAAAAACCTAACGTGTATTACAATTGTTCCCAGCTGGTTGCCCACATCTCTCACAATACAGGACAATTTACCGAAACTTTAAAAAACGCAAGGAAAAAACACTGTTAATGCTGAAAAAAATCTACACACAGCAGGGAGAAAAAAAGTCCCAGTCAAAATCTCACACACACACACACACACACACACACACACACACGTGCGCCACAGTGAGCACTAGTTACACACTGTACACCAAAAAAAAATGCATAAAAAAGAAATATCACGTAGGGAATAATGGACACAAAACAATAACTTTGCACTATTTAGAATGTACAGGTAATCATACACCATCCTTTGCCATCCGGGAGAAAAAGGAAGATCACCTGAATGTGTGGGTGGGAATCGAATCCTTCTCGGACGACCCCTGAATGGTGAAAACTAACAATATTCAGCATGACAGTGCAGGTAGTGGGGTCTGGGGTCCTGTGCTGTTTCTGTGAGGGTGGGACACAGTACCACCACAAATAATCCATTGAGGAATTCCACAAGGACTGTATGGGCCAGTTGCAACATGGCGATGGACCACCACTTGTAGACTAATAGCAGCACACATTGTCCCCACCCCCCAGTCCAGAGACATCCACCATCGCTCTTTGGCCTATGATGTTCCTGCCTCTGTGACACCTTTCAGCTAAACTGAATCCAGCAGCATCAACACAGACATATGCAACTGGTTCAGCATTCCTATCAAGTTCAAGTGTTCTCTGGAAGAAGATGTGAGCATGTTACTGAGGAACAATACGTATGTAACAACGGAGTGACAATGTAGAGTGTTGTAAGGTGATAGTCGTACATATGCATGTTGCATACCTTTCACATGGTCTTCTGTGAATTCTGCAGAGTCCAGAGACAATAGTGACTGTGTCTCCTAGACAAAGACAAGCCATAATTGTGCAACTTTATGGTGAGACTTACCTGTTTCCAGTGCGTTTACAATTCCAGCTACAGAATATCTGCTCAAATTGGACTGGACTCATTGTCCAGCTTCTTGCATGTCCATGTTATGGTTGCTGACACTGGCAACCACCATCGCTCTTATCTCATTTCATACGTATCTGTTTCTTCCTCGTCTTCTGCATCTTCCTCCACCTCTTCGCCTCTGTCTTGTTCCATTTCGCCTCCTGACTCTTTGCGTCACATTTATACAGTACTGTGCAAAAGTCTTAGGCACCTGTGGGAAAAATGCTATAAAGCGAGG